>APFE030668014.1:14013-25285 GCA_000404065.3 Pinus taeda | reverse complement strand
GGTGTGGAAACCTAGTTCCAGCACCCTCCCATACTACCTTGGGTGAGAGATTAGTCTGCGCTCCATGGAATGTTGCCGAAAGGGTCGGTAGTTTCGAGATTTGTTTGGCTAAAACACTTTTGAACCTGGGTCATGCCCCAACAAGCCAACAATGAGATCGAAAGAAAAATCACCAAATTTAGTAATTACTTGGTAGGATACTTGCCATTCTAATATTTTAGCTTCTCCAAAATAGAGGAAATTATCATTGAACATTAGATGGATCGTTAATGTATTTCTAGTTCCCCTGCAACCAGTAATTGTACTTGTCTCCTTCACTTCTCTTAGTCCTCTACTACATGCATCCATTACCAAAATAAAACGAAGTGGGGAAAGTGCACACCCTTGCTGCAATCCTCTAGAGATCTTGAAAAAATCTATTGGTAATCCATTGATTAATAAGACCATGTTCATCGTAGTAACACAGGCCATGATCCATTTGATACATCTATAGGGAAAGCCTATTTTGTGAAGAATCATTATGATAAATTCCCAATCTACCTTGCCATATTCTCTAATGAAGTTCATTTTCATCAATACGACTTCTAGATTATGGGATTTAATTGAATGTATGCATTCTTGTGTGATTGCCACAACATCCTATATTCTCCTATCAGGAAAGAATCTAAATTGTTTGTGAGTGATGTGCAATGACATGATCTTCTTGAATATGTTAGCTATAAGTTTATATATCATCTTATAAACAAATTTACATAGAGAGATAGATATATATTCTTAAAAATATAAAGAAGTTAACTTTCTCGGAATGAGAGTAATGAAGGTTGTGTTGATAACAACTGATATATGACTTGAGTGACAGGATTCTTCCATCATCTGTAGTAGATATGAGCCCATTAAAGAATATAAGAAGAGTAATAGCTCAACATGCCATCCATTTGGTCCCAAGCTCTTATTCTTTCCTAAATCTTTTAAAGTATCGATGAACTCATCTGAAGAGATTAGTCTATCCATCGACATTGTTTCAATTATTAACCATGTGAGAAACATCATAAAGAAATTTTGAGGTAACAAAATAGCATCGTAAGGCATATTATAAAATAATAGTGGATATAATAAAATAATATTAGATTAGATCATCAAAGTTTAGAGGAAAAAAATAAAAAGCTATCTTTTGCAACTCGTACCCAACTTTAAATTTGAGTATCGTAGGGAGATAAGTTGAAAATACAAGTTGAAAATTAGTTTTTTTATTTGTTTATTTTATAATCTTTTTACTTTTTTACTAAAAATATGGGGAATCATCCCCCATGGTTGACATCATCATATTACATCCTAGTTTTTCTTCTAGAGTTGAGTTTGGTTGCACATTTTAGCTTTGAGGCTCATTTAAGACCTCAAAATTTCTGTAATGTTTCACGTCTCCATTTTATCAGCAACGTTGTTCTCCTCTGATACACTATATTATTCGCTGAAATGTTGGAATGCCTCTCTCTTGATATCCTTCAATGAAGTGGGTATCCTACCTGCATCATCTTGAATGTGTCAGATTGTCTTAGCACTATTCCTTTTAGTTTCTACTTTATGAAAAAATCGAATATTCTTGTTGCCTCCTCGAATCTAGTCCATCCTACTCCAAGCCTTCACTATTCTTCTTGATACTTAAGGATTTTATTTTTCTTGTCTACCAGATCTAAAATGCCTTTCTTAGTTTGTTCTGAAAAATAGTCAGACTTTGAAGGGTCCAAGAGAGTAGTGATTTCCTTCTTGACAGAAAATAGTTCCCTCCAAATCTACTTTTTACGCTCGTTGGCCCAAGCTCAAACCTTTTGCTTCAACCTCTTTAATTTAAAATTAACTTTCTCCATTTTCCTATCTATATTTGACGAAGTAGGCCCTTTCCAAGATTTTCACACCAATTCTGTAAACTTCAGTTATTGTAGCCATATGTGATTAAATTTGAAAGGTAGGGCGTTCAGTTCATTCTCTTCACTCCATTCCAAAAGAATTGCACCATGATCTAGGATTTCTGAGAATAAGGATGTAGTCTCAAGCTTTCTCAATCTCCCATACAAAAAGGAATTGAAAACGAATTTTTCAAGTCTCCTCATAATTCCTTCCCCTCCAAAATTCCCACTCCTCCAGGTAGGGAAAATAGGGGAAGGGCCTATGTTCCTAAGTATTTTGCAATTGAAAAGGTCTTTAACAAAACTTTCCAATAAGAGCATCCTTACTCTTTGGCCCCAACAGTCCCATGTGTCCAATACTAAATTCAAATCTCTTTCTACTATGAGTGAATGGATTTCTAAGATTCCACTAGCATCAATCTTCTCCCAAAATTATTTTCGGCTGTTATAGGAAACATATATATTTTGAATGCACAAACAATTGCATAATCCTTTGCAATATCTAGTAAAAATAATTCCATCAAAATATTGGAAATCTTTGAGGGAGAAATGTTTGGGATTCCACATAGAAGCAAATCCACTAGAGATGCCAAAATCAATTGTTGCATAGACTTCCCAAGTAGAACATATTTTTAGAAATAACTCACAGTCCTTATCCTTCTCTACCATAGTTTCCTATAAATGTACTAAGGCTAGTTCATTGGATTGGATGATATTAATAAGAGATCATTTGGTTTGGGACGATGCCAACACACTTACATTAAAGGACATTATCTTCATTAGGAGGTAATTGAAACGAGATACTTTTCTCTAAGGTCCCATATTTGTGAAATCTCTTGAGTTCCATTGCATCGTTGGAAGGGCCTAGATCAAATGGAGGGAATAATGTCTCATCTAGTGGCTTAGAGAAACATTAATTTAGTTCTACATCAATATCTGCACATAATAAGACTTTTTTGTATTTAGTATTCTTCTTTTTTATCTATAAGAACAACTCTTGTTTTGTTCTTAGACAACAAAAATGTCTCTTTCATGGAAAAATAAATTGTTAATGGTCATTGGTTCAAGACCCAAAGACACATTGCTAGTGAGATTCTCTAGTTTGACATCCTCGGAATTGAGGTGAATGGGATTTCTGAAAAAATTAGGCCTTTTAGTCACTAGGGCTCTAAAAGCAGTCATTTCCTGGACCAAGGGGGTGTCATGGGCCACACTCTTCATGGTTTACCATCCATCGAAACAGAGGTTCTAGAGTAAGAAGAGGTCAATGGGAGGGGGTGGATCAGATCAGGGAGAATTAAAGGAAAAGAAAGCAAGAAGGAAGGAAGGGAAGTAAAGCATAAGAATGAAAACAGTGACATCAGGTAGAAGCTAATAGGTTTCATACCTCTAAAGCACTAAGGGGATCACAATGGGTAGGGGCTCAAGGCCTATGAGTAGAGCGAGGTAGCGACAAAAAAAATTCTCTAGCACAAACTTTGAAATATATATATATAACTTTATCTTTTATTTTATTTATGGTTGAGAGTGACAAAAGTATTTTTATATATTGTTCATAGTCCATTGTAATATTAACTAAGCTAACGAACATAATTAGATAACTAAAACTAACCAATCATGTTTATTTATTATTTTTTCATTAAAAAAAAAAATCACACATCACCATCTTATTAAACATTATATTTCATTCTATTACATCAATACTTTTCCATTTCATAAATCTTCAAACTCTTAAAAAAATCTTCCGCATTATCTAATATGGAAAAATATCCTCTACAAAACCATACTATACCCCTTAAACAAATATATCTCTATAATCAAATAATCAAGTTAATCTCTACGAGCCTATGTTGACTCATATAATTATTATCATTTCTTTTAATTTAGTAAAATTTAGTTTTTAAATTGTTCTTAATTTAATGTTATGTCCTTCATAAAATTGTAAAGTGCACCTCTCTATGTAGTTTAAAGGTTTTAAACGTAAAACTAATTAATCCTCCCTGAACTTATAATTTTTCAATTTTGAATATCCTACTAACCAAATATATCAGTTCTTTTTCAAGAATGTCTTCCATTTCGGAGTCCATGAGTGGGAAAGATTTACAGTATGTCGACCATGGATTTATCTTTATATCCAGCGAGATCAGATATGCCCTGCCCTCTCCAACTCAAGCAGTTACCAATATTCACGATTCGAAGTTTAGATCGAGCGAGTGAAAAGGGCATGCATGTGGGAGTAGCAAAGATAAAGCAACTCAAATGCTCTTGTTTACAACTCTTTTGAGAAAAAAGAGCATCACTTGTCTCACCGTTGAATGCAGTACCTTTACGGGACATGGATTTTTTAGGTTTAGTTTTTATTTTCATCCCTTTTTAATTTTATATTTAGTCACATATTTTCTCTTTCTCACATAAGGGAAAGATCAAGGCATTCAAAGCCGACCATTATATGGATTTTGTAGTCCTTGGGTTGAGGTATTAATCTAATTGTTTGTTAGGTGTCATGATATTTAATTTAATTGTTTGTTGGGTATTATAGTCAATTCATATTTAGTTTATTTTAGTCAAGTTTCACTCAAATCATTTATTGTTGATGCTTCTAATGTAATCTATTTAACTGTTTTAAATTATGAGAAGAGTTGTTGCTTCATTTTAGTTTTTGACTCTTTATTTTTGTTATGGTATCAGAGTCCTAGGTCGTACAAGATTCTCGAGAGAGAAACGTGTCGTTAGAGATTGTGAACGGATAGGATGAGCGAAACTGGAGGACTAAAAATATAAGTCGTGGAGACGCTGTTAGTGGAAAAATTGGATAAGCGAGCCAATTTCCCAACAAAAAAAAAAGTGACGAACACACTTGATTACTCTCCCTATCTTTTTTCAACAAAAAATGTCAAAACTCAAAAAATCAGTGACTAAGTGCAAACAGGGACTATTGTGAAGAGCACATCTCAGCACCTCAATGAAAACAACAAAGAGACATTTTAAAAATGGGTGCAGATTGATTTTATAAATGTGTCATTTATGTTGGATAGAAAGAGAAGACAAAACAAATAATTCACACACAATTCCATGAGTTGCGGTTCTTCTATTGATCACAAAAAGAATCATACTTACAATGAACCTAGTGAAGCGTATTTAACCTTTCCCAATTAGCGACTTGCCTAAAATATCTTGAAATTCAACCACATGCAACCACACACTAAAAGTCATCTATCACTTAACTTAACTTGAATCATCTCAACCCTCAACACTTATTTCACTAACTCTCTAAGTTTAGCCAACTCCTCATGCAGGAGTAGTTATCTTATTTTAACACTCCCCCTTAATTACGACTGCTAAACTAAAACACAACTCATGAAAACTCAAACATTCGTGCTAGTCTATGTCTCAGCTAAGCTTACAACACTCAATTTTCTTCTATGAAACTCAAAAACATATTTTTCTAATGACTTAGTAAATATATCAGCCAATTGACCACTAGATTTACAAGGCTTCAAGTGAACTTCTCCATTTCTCACAAGTTCTCTAATAAAGTGAGATATAGTATCAATATGCTTGATCTTTTGATGAAACACACTATTCTTGGATGGTGCAATCACTGAGGTGTTGTCACAATATATTGTTGTTTATCCTTTTTTTTTCTACTTGAGACTACCAAATACTCTTCTTAACCACAATTCTTGACATGCTTCTGATGTTGCTGCTACATACTCTAGTTCTGCTGATGAAAGTGTCCCAATGGGATTCTTATTAGAAGCTCATGAAATCAAACCTAAACGAAGGTGGAATGCAAAACCAGAAGTGCTCTTCCTATCATCCAAATTTCCTGCAAAATCACTATTTGTGTATCCAATCAAATATTTCTCTTATGTTGTTGCACACATTATGCCACAATCTCTAGTTCTTGCTATGTATCTTAGAATTGTTTTTCCCACACTCCAATGTGTGTCTTTTGGAGTCTCCATAAATCTGGAAATCAAACTCACCCTTGCATGATATCTGGTCTTATAGCTATGAGATACATGAGGCTTCCAACCAATATTCTGAATAGAGTTGGATTGACATATGATCCTTCATCATCTTTACTTAACTTTGTACCTGTTGCAACCGGTGTAGGGACAGGTTTGCAATTCTCCATCCTGAATCTTTTCAATAAATCTTTGGCATATTTATTTTGACAAATAAAAATTCATTTTTTAGATTGCTTAACTTCTATGCCAAGAAAATATTTCATGAGACCAAGATCTGTCACCTCAAACTCTTTCATCACAGATGCTTTAAATTCATCTAACTCAAAATCACATGTAAAAATCATGTCATCAACATATAAGAAAACAATAAAAAAATTTCCATGCTCATTTACCTTTGTGTACAAGGTAGGCTCAATGTTGCTTCTGCAAAATCCATTCTGAATAATGTAGTTGTCAATTCTCTATACCAGTCTCTAGGCGCTTGCTTCAGTCCATAGAGCACTTTCTTCAACCTGTAAACTTTATCTTCATTACCTTCAACTTCATAACCTATAGGCTATTGCACATAAATTTCTTCTTCTATAATTTCATTCAAGAAGGTTGATTTCACATCTAGCTAATATACTTTCCACGTTTTATGAGCGTCTTTGGCTAGAAATTCTCTTATAGTATCCAATATGGATACCGGAGCAAATATTTTTCCAAAATCTATTCATGGCTACTTCGAGAATCCTTTTGCTACAAGTCATGCTTTAAATCTGTCAATTATACCTTTCTCATTCAACTTTTTCTTGTACACCCACTTCACGCTAATGAGATTTTTGTCCTTTGGTAAATCAATCTAATCCCATGTATCATTCTTTTCAATAGCTTCAATTTCTTCATCCATGCCTTGCACCCAATTTTCATCTTTGATTGCTTCTTCAAACGAAGAAGGTTGGAATGACAATAATGAAAAATTTGAAATAACATCCAAACAATCATAAATATCTTTCAGAATTCTCATCTTTCTCTTACCACTACTTGATTCATCACCCAATTTACTGTTGGGAGAGTCTCGATCTATTGATCTGTTTGAATATCCATGCTACTTTGAAAATCTTGGAGTCCTTGTTGGTGTGTCTTTGTTTGGTGTCTTCACCTATGATTCTTGTTGCTCCTTTTTTGCTACATCATCTTCTTCTATGAATGACACTTATGCATCAATTATTTTTTCTACAGTTCCATTCCATGGCTCTTGTTCTTTGAACACAACATCTCTACAAATTATGGTATTCTTTGTGACAGGGTTATACAATTTGTAAGATTTTGATTGCTCACAATAACCAGTAAATGGGAATTTTTCACTTTTATCATCCAATTTTCATCTTCTCTCTTTAGGCACATGTGCATAAGCTACACATCCAAATACGCTGTGATGAGATATGCTGCAAGACATACCTAACCATCCTTCTTCTGGTACTCTGTTCATCACACTCTTTGTAGGAGATCTGTTGATCACATAAATAGGACATGCAACAACTTCTTCACAATACTCATTAGACATGTTTCTTCATTCAACATGCTTCTTACCATGTTCATAATTTTCCAATTCTTTCTCTCTTCTACACCATTGTGTTGCAGCGTGTACCTAGTTGTAAACTATCTTATGATTCCATGTTGTTTACAGTAATCATGGAATGTCTTTGAATCACATTCTCCACCATGATCTGCCCTCAATACCTTGATATGTCAATCACTTTGGTTCTCTTCTAAGGCTTTGAATTCCTTGAACTTTGCAAAATTTTCAGACTTCTTCTTCAAGAAGTAAACCCAAGCCTTTCTGCTATAGTCATCAATGAAAGTAGGGAAATAACAACTTCCACCAATCCATTGTGTCCTCATAGGTCCATAGAAGTTTGTATGCACTAGCTCAAGAGGTTTCTTTGCTTGGTATGCAACTCCCTTTGGAAAAATTTCGCAATGTTTCTTTCTCAAGATGAGACACTCACAAGCACTAGCAAGTTCTTTGATGGGAGGTAATCGTCTAGCCATCTATTTCTACTGCAACAATCTTAAACTAGAAAAGTGCAAGCATCCAAATCAAAAGTGTCATAACCAATAATCATCAAAACATGAAATTGTAAAAGAACTCACCTGACCACTATAATTCATAATTAGAGGAAAGAGTATGCTCCTCTTCATCTACACCTTTTCTATCAGTTGCTTACTTAGGGGATTGTCACACATAACACATTCTTGACCTTGAAAGATAACTCTGTATCCTTTATGTGTCAATTGACCAACACTTAAAAAATTATGTTTGAGACTAGGAACATAATATACCTTTGAGATTGTCTTTTTTCTCCCCCTTCTTATTTAGAATGTTGACCACTCCTTTTCCATCTACTTCCATAGTCTTATCAGTCCAAAAATTTACCTTTGCTTTCACAGATTGATCGAAACTTGCAACCAAATTCTTGTTGCTTGTCATGTGGTTACTGCAACCACTGTCTGACAACCACACACTAGTAGAAGGCTCATGCATGGTATGGAAAGCTAGGAACATGGAGTTAGTACTCTCTATAGTGACATTAGCTCTCTAGTTCCCTTAATAAGTTATCTTCTTCCTGCAATCATGAGCATAGTGACCAAATTTATTGCAATAATAACATCTCACCTTTGATTTTTCAACTCTTTGATTATTTTTGAAGCTTCTGTAGTTTCTTCCACTTTCATGTTCATGTTCTTCTCGGCCATCTCTCTGACCACCATATCTTCTGTCTCATCCTCTGCCTCTCGATCTATTTCTGATTTGACCTCTATCTCTTGAAATAGAAACCTAACTTTTGAAGGAGGTCTCTAAACCGGAATCCTTATTTCTATCTATCCTTGCCTCATGTGAGAGAAGTGATCCCATCAACTCATCAACTATTAATGATGCCAAATCCTTGGCTTCTTCTATGGCTTCTACCACAACGTCAAATTTTGTAGACAAATATCTGAGTACCTTCTCAACCACTTTTCAATCTTTAATTTCTTAACCATAAACCTTTAACAGATTTACAATCATTATGACCTGATTCATAAAAGAATCAATGTCCTCTATCTCCTTCATCTGCAAAATTTCAAAATCTCTCCTGGTATTACGCAACTTAACAATATTGACTTTGGCCATACCTTTATAGTTTGTCTCCAAAGTATCCCAATCTTCCTTTGCTGAAGACATGATCATAATATTCTGGAACACTGGTCATTTGACATCCTGCCAGTTAAGCTACAACGCTTATGCATTCTTCCTTTCGTATGTCTTCCATTGTTCCCTCTTTGCATTAGTGGGAGCTCGTGTTTCAACTTCATTCTTATGTTCTGAAAACCCAAACTGGACATAATCCCAAACCTCATGAGCCTGCAAAGTGGTTGTCATCCTAATGGCCCACACCTCATAATATTTCCCTGTAAATGGTGGAACTGGGGCTGGAAATTTGAGAAAGCCATCTTTCTCCAAAAAATTTTCTTATGTTTTTTATTTTATATATATATAAAAAAAAAAAAAACTTTTCAAAAAAAAAACTTTTTGAAAACTTTAATAAAAAGAAACCTTTCTCACCATAAAATTAAAGGGCCCATTTAAACTACACATAACATGTAACCTTTTATTTATGGTTTTTATAGACTTTCGAATACCAAAAAAAAAATCCTTACTTATACTTGCCCCATTTGCCCCACGTTACGGGCAATTGTTTTGACTCCTTCGAATTGCATTCCACCAAGCTTGGCTTGGTCCTTTCAAGAAAGATTTCTTCGTGCTCTCAATTTTTTTTATGTGACTTTTCTCTTGTTCTTGTAGTGGCTACAATAGGTGTAGATCTCTTTAATTAGCAACAGGGACTCACTACCTCTTACTCGAGGATGGTTGTTAACGATAGATGCGGCTTCCAAAAAAATTACAACTATTGGTTTTGGTGATGCTCACACAACGTGGCTATGCAGGCTAAGGTTGCGACTTCACACACGCATGAATATCTCCTGCAAGATATGCTTACATAGCATGGCTTCTCTAGCTCTAATAATAAATAATTAACTTTCTCTACAAACTGCAGTTGTAGTTCTCCGATACTCAGGTTGTTTGAAAGCTTTGGCTTAACCTTGCTACGATACCAATTTGTTGGATAGATAGAGAAGATAAAACAAATAATTTACACACAAATCCATGAGTTGCGGTTCTTCTATTGATCACAAAAAACATCATGCTTACAATGAACTCGGTGAAGGATATTTAACCTTTTCCAACTAGTGACTTGCCTAAAATATATTGACATGCAACCACACACTAAAATTCATATATCACTTAACGCACACTTGACTCAACACAAACACTCAACCCTACCCACTCAGTTAACTAACTCTCTATGTCTAACCAACTCCTCATGTAGGAGTAATTAGCTTATTTTGATAATTTATGAAGGGGCATCCTTATCTTGATTGTTTATTCATCGAATATTCGACAATCAGACATACATGGGGACAGTCAATTATTTAACTACGCCACTATCCATCTGATTGTTAAATATTCAGTGAATCAACCATCGAGAATAAGTTCAGGGTTCATGAAGGGCTGTGTGATTTTTCATGAAGGTCAAGCAAAGGGAATCCTTGAAGGTTCATGGTAATTTTTTTTAAAGGTTAAATGTTTATTTTAAGAGTTTTACAAGGGATCGATTTTCAAAGTTGTCGACGAGTTTAACAAGGGGAGTGATTTTCAAAGGTGTCATGTGTCGTAAGTTATTTTTTGAATGGATTTAATAAGAGACTGATCCATATTTAAACAGCAACGCAACAAATCACAGATATAACCATACATACAGAGATGCAAAAAAAATAATACTTCATTTCATTACTATAAGATACTAAAATATGCTTACAAACAGAAATGGAAATAAACTAGCTAGGGTGATGGTAGCTTCTATTTGAGAAGAGATGTGGTGGCTATATGCCTCTAAACTATGTTACAATGAGGCTCAAGGGATTTTTTATTATTGAACAGTAAGAGCAAACCCTAAACAACCAAAACCCTAACCCAAGTAGATGTAACACTAAGATTTGATGGGCCCGTTGGGGTGTGTTGGACAACGAAGTTCCTAGGGTCGCGACTTGGTCATATTATCTCCATTTGACGCACATGATAACCCATTGGAAAGATCTCTCTGAGGAATACGATGGAAAAGGTGATTTAAATAGAAAAATCGTTGGTGGTAGATTTCCCAAAAAATGTCGTTTAGGGCCTCAAAATGGCTCCGGAAGTTTAGGACCCAAGAAACTGCTAAAAATTGTAAACTATGCTACAATTAAGGAAAGTAAAAAGCTGAAAGAAATAGTGGTGGGGGTCCAAGTGGAATTGGTAGGTGGCCACCA
>APFE030668014.1:0-11307 GCA_000404065.3 Pinus taeda | reverse complement strand
GTTTGTTTTAAGAAGAGATTTTTTTTTTTTTTTTTTAAATAAATCTTGGTTTGATCATGTTGATGAAGCTTCAAGTCAACCCTTTTATCCACCAGAGATACCAATATTGTAGGTTCAAAAAGAGACATACCATTCTAAAAATGGTACATATTTAAACAGTGAATCCAATTGTGATTTAACATCTTTAGAAGACAATCAAAAAATAAGAAGCTTTAGAGAAATATATGAGCAGGGAATCAGTTTGACAAGCAGAATATGTTTGCATTTTTCATCTCAACCAACCCATTTTGAAGAAAAAGCTAAAGAAAAGCATTGATTTGATGAAATGAACAAATAAATTGTTGCCATAAAGAAGAAACAAAATTGGGAGTTAGTTGATCTCCCAAGAGACAAAACCAAAATTGGTGTAAAATGGGTATATAAGATCAAACTAGATGAAGAAGGAGAAATTGAGAAACATAAGGCAAGGTTGGTTGCCAAATGATTCTTACAATAGTTTGGTGTCAACTATGGTGAAACCTTTTCTCTAGTAGCAAGGTTAGACATTGTAAGAACTATTTTATCCACAACAACTCAACACAAATGGAAATTCTATCAACTTGATGTAAAATCTTCTTTCTTAAATGGTATATTCCAGGAAGAAGTTTATGTGGAGGAACCTCCTGATTTTGAAGTTCCAGGATAAGAGCATAAGCAATAAAGATTGAAGAAAGCTTTATATGGTTTGGAAGAATCTCTAAGAGCTTGGTATAGGCACATCGACACCTATCTCATCAAAAGTGGATTTTGCAGAAGAAGCCATGAACCAACATTGTATACCAAATCTCATGAATGTAAAATTCTCATTGTTGCCTTTATGTTGATGATCTTTATACATGAATAGAAGAATTCATATGAGCAATAAAAACATATTTTTATATGATTGATCTAGGGTCATGTAATACTTCTTAGACATTGAAATTCAACAATCTACTAAAGGCATTTTTGTTGGTCAACAAAATTATGCCACTGATATCCTCCAAAATTTCAGAATGACCAATTGTAAACCAGCTGATACACCAATTTATTAAGGCACTAAGTTGAGCATAGAAAATGTAGCACCACTAGTTGATTCCACATTGTATAAAAGTCTAGTTGGTAGTCGATTATATCTCACTGCAACTAGACCTGATATCATGTTTGCAACAAGTTTTATCTCTAGGTTTATGCAGTCACCCAATATTTCTCATTCGAAGGTTGCAAAAAGGATTTTAAGATATATTGCAGGGACCATAGACTATGGTTTACTCTACACACATTCTGAAGATAGCTCACTTTTAGGTTATACAGGCAACAATTATACAAGCAATTTAGATGATCATAAAAGCACCTTAGGGTATTTTTTTCATCTTGGAACAAATATGATTTCATGGGCATCCAAGAAACAACCAATCATTTCAATCTCTTCATCAGAGGCAGAATATGTAGCTTCCACTTCAGCAACATGTAAGCCATGTGGATCAAAAGACTATTGGCAGATCTTTCAAATGTTCAAAATGAGCCAACTTTGATTTACTGTGATAACAATGCTACAATTTCTTTATCAAAAAATCATGCCTTTCACAAAAAGAAAGCACATTGACACTCGTTTTCATTTCATGTGTAAGCTTGTCAATGATGGAGACATATTACTTTCTTTTTTGTGATTCAAAAGATTAACTTGCACATATTTTCACAAAACCTTTGGGCAAAAATGTATTTAAATTTCAAAGAGAGAGACTAGCCACTGTAAGTGCCACTGCTTGGGACAGTTGAGATTAGGAGGGGGTGTTGAGATATTAATCTCACTGTCCACTAGGTGTCAACATATTTAATTCTGTTGTCTGCTAGGTGTCATAGTCATTTCAGATTTAGTTCAATTTAGTCGAGTTTCAGTGAAATAATTTATTGTTCATGCTTCCTATACAATCTATTTAATCTTTTTAAATGACAAGAAGAGTATTGTTAGCTTTTATTTTGACTCTTCATTTGTGTTAGTTTGAAGTTTATATTCAATCCATAAAGTATCACATTGGTCGTTCCATTGTGGCTTTCATTTTATCTGTCCAGCTGCTGGTTATATCCACTCTCTTGGGCAAAATTTACATTTAATGATGGAAAAGATGGCATAAAAATAATTGAAGCTAAATAATATAAAATCACTAGTCCATCTACAACCTTTATATCACCTGCGATAACATTAAATTTATTATGTGGCCTAGCAGCTGGATAAGGCTAGAAACACCTATATATTATACATATAGTATACATTTAAAAACAATCTATATAATATATATTTAACGTTTGTAGATCACTTCTGCCATAATATCTCGCCTTTCATTTAATTTCTTGAAAGTTGAGTTCGCCCACATATTTATTTTACCACCAGTATAAACACATACGAATTGCACTGTAACATCTCGCCTTTTTTTTTCTAATTCACTTTGCCAACGTTTATCAACGGCAAATTCGTTGAATGTCTTTTGTCAACGCAATGCATTGTCCATATATAAATTCCATCTTCCTCTTCTTGCCTTTTCATCGAACGAATCACAAATACGAAACATTCTTCTGCTTGTATCTCTATTCCTTTGTGTTGGAGCAAACAGTGCGCAACGGAAAACAAAAGACATACACAGCATAGAAAATCATACACAAATGACACAATGATTTAACGTGGTTCACCCAACCAATCTGGGCTATGTCCACCAAACAAAGGCATCGGCAATCTTATTATTAAACAGGAGATTACAAAATAATTTAACTCCTCATACACTCTCTACCATCAATATCATGTACGAGCATATATTTTTATAGCTAAGAGAATAAAACTGAGTCAGAAAGTCTCTCAAAACAAATATATGATGCATTCAATCCTCAACAAAATGGATCTAATATAGCAACAAATCCTATTGTTGTCACCTACATGGGATTTTTGCCCAATTTATTAAAACCGAAAGTCCCAACAATCTCCACCTTGACAAAAATTAGCCTGATACCCTGTTTCTTTACTATTTTTATCTTTTCTACAAGCCAAGAGAAGCCAAACACCAATGTAGCTTCTCTAACAAAACTAGTTTCGTGAATATGTCTGCAGTTCTCCTTTGTATGCACCTTTTCAAGAGAGACTCCCCTTTCAGTGATAACCTATCTTACAAAATGGTACTTGAGTTGTATATGCTTTGATTTACTATGATAGGCCGGGATTTTAGCCAAATGTATTACACTTTGACTATCACAAAATAACTTGATGTTGTCCTGTAACCTACCAAACTCACCAAACAAACCTTTCAACCAAATTGCTTATTTGCAAGCATGAGAAGAAGCTATGTATTCTGCTTCAGTAGTGGATAAAGCAACAATGTTCTGTAGCTTTGACATCCAACTAATAGCTCCAGCTGCAAGAGTAAAGACATACCCTGATGTTGACCTTCTCTTATCCAGATCACCTGCAAAATCGGAATCAACATATCCGCAAACAAATTCACTACTCCTGTTATAAGTGATACAGTAATCACTTGTGCCTCTCAAATACTGAAGCACCCATTTCACTGCTGACCAGTGTTCTTTACCTAGATTTTCCATATACCTGCTAAAAACCCCAACTGCATGTGAAATATCTGGTCGAGTACAAACCGTCGCATACATCAAACAACCTACTACATTGGCATATGGAATTCGAGACATATATTCCTTTTCTCCATCTGTATTAGGACATAAACTAGAAGAAAGCTTAAAATGGGAAGCTAAAGGAACTGACACAGGCTTCACATTGTTCATACCAAACCTCAAGAGTATTTTCTCAATATACTTCTGTTGTGATAGCCATAGCTTACCATTGTTCCTGTCTCTGAAAATCTCCATGCCCAAAATCTGTCTTGCTGCTCCTAGATGTTTCATATCAAATGTCCTTGCCATCTGAGCCTTTAACCTGTTGATATCTACTATGCTTTTGCTTGCTAAAAGCATATCGTCAAGATAAAACACTAAGATAATGAACATGCCATCACCTAATTGCTTAAAATAAACACAATGATCATATTCACTTCTATATATTTTTGAATCAACATGAAAGAATCAAATTTCTTGTACCATTTTCGAGGCAACTGCTTCAGACCATACAATGATTTCTTGAGTCTGCAGACAAACTTCTTGTTGCGATGTTAAACAAACCCTTCAGGTTGTTCCATATAAATTTCCTCATCTAAATCTCCATGTAAAAATGCAGTCTTAACATCTAGTTGTTGTAATTCTAGATCAAGTAAAGCGACTAATGCTAACACAATTCGAATTGAAACTATTTTAACAACTGGTGAAAATATCTCATGAAAGTCAATGCCTGCTTTTTGAGAAAACCCTTTTGCGACTAGCCTTGCTTTGTACCTGTCCTCTGTATCATCCACACCCCATTTCAATTTGAAAACCCATTTACATCCCACAGTTTTCTTGTCTTTCAGAAGTTCAACCAGATCCCATGTGCCATTCTTGTATAAGGCCATCATTTTGTCCTTCATAGCTGCTTTCCACTTTTCACTTTTTTAACCTTCTATAGCTTCCTGATAGCACAAAGGCTCATCATCGTTAGCGGTAAATGCAACTGAAGTAACATAATCATCATACCTTTTAGGAGGACGTTTCATTCTTGTAGACCTCCTTAAAGATGTTTCTAGTGCTTCCACAATTGGCTGATTACCATCTGTAGGAACTTCTTCATGATCAGCATCTAAGACATGTTCATGATCTACATCTGAACCTTGTTCATGATTTGTATCTGAAACATGTTCATGACTTGCATCTGAACTATGTTCATTTTGACTATAATCAGAAGTGGTTTCAAACTGAATGTGCACCATATCCAACAAAGATATACTTTTATGATTTTAGATCTAATTTCGATCACTGATGTTTTGGCACTAGAGCATATGAATCACAACGAAAAACTCTTAGTTTAGAATAATCACAAGGGTGACCTTTCGATACCTCTTAAGGAATCTTGCATCCTATCATTGTTGATGGTGATCAATTTATCACATAACAAGCTATAGCCACCGCTTCTATCCACAATTCCTTCTGCAAATTGGCGTTACTCAGCATACTCCTTGCTCTCTCTAAAAGAGTCCTATTCATGCATTCAGCAACTCCATTTTGCTGAGGAGTATAAACAGTGGCCTTATGTATCTCGATCCCAGTGTCCTGGCAATAATTGTCAAACTCCTTGGAAGTAAACTCACCACCATTGTCAGTTCTTAAACATTTTATTGTTCTACCAGTGATGTTTTCTACCAATGCTCTAAACTGTTTGAAAACTGTAAATACATCAAAATTCCTTTTTAACATGTAGACCCACACTTTCCTAGAGAAATCATCAATAAAAGATACAAAATATGACAAGCCTCCATATGTGGTTGTAGGGGATGGACCCCAAACATCTGAATGGATATAATCAACGATTCCTTTACTAGTATGTTTGCCTGTTTTAAACTTTTGCTTACTTTGTTTTCCAAACAGACAATGTTTGCAGAAATATAACTTACCAGATTTTAGATTAGGAAGTAACTTACGATCAGCGAAAATATTTAACCCTCTTTCGCTCATATGGCTCAACCTTTGATGCCATAAAATAATAGAACTACTGTCATTTTCAGACACCGTAGACATATAATCTGACCCTGTTCTTCCTTCTAATTGAAATAAATTTCCTACCTTCTTAGATTTCATTACTAGTAAAATACCTTTGTAAATTTTCATTATTCCACCTTGAATAACAATTTTATATCCATTTGTGTCAAGTGCTCCTACTGAAATTAGATTTTTCCTTAATTCTGGTACATGTCCTACATCAGTTAAAATTTTAGTTGTCCCATCAAACATTTGCAGCTGAATACTTCCAATTCCCACAATATTACATGCGACATCATTTCCCATGTACACGACTCCATCATTAATTGATTTATATGTCTTAAACCATTCTCTATGAATGCACATGTGATTTGATGCACCAGAATCTAACAACCAATGTTGATGATGATTAGGCAAATTAAAACACCTCATCACTCATACCTGAACCAGATGTCGAACCTGTATCTGTCGTCTTTGCTTCTTTCTTTTCTGTCGAAGAATCTTCTTTAGAAGTTTGTTGTCGCTTCCAACAGTCCTACTTAAAATGTCTCGATTTTCCACAAAACCAACACTTTGCCTTACTCTTCTTCCTTTTCGACTTTGAACGTGAGTCACTGTGCCTACTGAAGCGTCTTTATTTAGAATGACCTCTGACCATCATTGCTTTTGATGTAGAGGTTTCTAAATTTGACCTTCTCCTTATTTCTTCAAATAATAAAGATGCAACTACATCATCAAAATCAAGGGTTTCTGATGAACTAAGACTTATAGAAGTAACAATATGATCCCATGACTCGGGCAACGAACACAATAAAGTTATAGCTTTATTTTCTGATTCAAATTTTACTTCTATACTTTCTAATTGCACCAGGAGAGTATTAAAAGTATTCAAATGATCAGTAATCGATGTACCTTTCTTCATTCGCAAATTGTACAACTGTCGGTTCAGGAGGATCCTATTGGCTAAGGATTTTTTCATGTACAATTTCTCAAGCTTTGTCCACAAACCAGCAACCATTTTCTTTGACATGATATTAAACAAAACATCATCTACCAAACACAGTCGAATAGCGCTCAATGCTCTTTCATCCATCTCGGTCCACTTATCGTCTGTCATGTTGTAATGCTGTTTGGATTTTCCCATCAACACCTTTGCCACGCCTTGTTGCACAAGCAGATCGTACATCTTTACTTTCCAGATCTCGAAGTTGTTTTTTCCATTGAACTTCTCAATGTCAAAATGAGTACTTTAAGTTTTTGCCATATTGTATCAACCAAACAATCTCCAATTCCAACTTGTTAATAAATCAAATTAATATTCAACAAAAAAATTCCTGCGCTTTCTACTATACTTCCTTTACCTTATCAAAAAAAAAAAATCTCTCTGCTCTACAAACTGCAGATTACCAAAAAAAATAGATAACCCAAATGCAATTTTACCAAAGCGATCCTTGCTTGGCACGCCGAAAGGGTCTTGGCGCTTCCTCAACAACAGATTTTCCGCGCCAGAAGCAAAAACAGTTAGAGTAACAAGATTAGCATGACTAAACCCGTCGGATCCACGCCAATTGGGATATTGGCACTCTGGCACGAGTATTAAGCTTGGATCCGTGCCAATTGGCGCGCCTATTCCGCAATAAGCTGCGCCAACCCGTTCACTGTCTAATATTGGTGCGACTGTCTTGCCCGATACCACGCCAATCGCCAATCGCCAAAAAGACTCCACGTACAGCAGCTCTGTCACACGCACCCGCTCCTCAACATGCTCTGATACCAATTGTTGGAGCAAACAGTGCACAGCGGAAGATAAAAGACATATACAGCATAGAAAATCATACACAAATGACACAATGATTTAACGTGGTTCACCCAACCAATCTGAGCTACGTCCACCAAACAAAGGCATCGGCAATCTTATTATTAAACAGGAGATTACAAAATAATTTATTTCCTCACACACTCTCTACCATCAATATCCTATACGGGCATATATTTTTATAGCTAAGAGAATAAAACTGACTCATAAATTCTCTCACAACAAATATAGTGTGCATTAACTCCTCCTCAACAAAATGAAGCTAATATAACAACAAATCCTATTGTTGTAACCTACATGAGATTTTTGCCCAATTTATTAAAAGTGAAAATCTCAACACCTTGTAACTTTGGAAGATCGAAGGAAACATAAAATGGTGGTGTTACATGGCATTATTCTTATTTGCACTGCGGCTCCTTAACGGAATGCGAGTGACGACCGTAGATGGGAAATCGAACCCCTTGTATACAAACTCTACAACATCAATAAATACGCCAACGGTAGTCATTACGAGAGCAGCGTCAAGACGTTCATGAAGTATTTGGTGAATGCTGCTGCGCCGAGATGCAGATTCACGACATATTCATATGGCCAAGCCAAAGGCCTTCTCCAATGTCGCAGAGACGTCTTTAAGAAGGATTGGCAAAAGCGCTCCGCTACGGCATCAGAGATGGCTTATCAAGACTGTATCAACGGGATTGGCGCTCGGATTCTGTTAGAATTTTTCTTCTTTCGTTATGAGAAATATAGTTTTGCCTCTGCTCTAGATACCACTGATATCTATGCTCTTGAAAATGTCCACACCAACTGTGACGTTTCAATCACACTCTCGGGGTTCTCATGAAGACTCTGGCAGGCAAGGCTGCTTTAAACATGAAAAGAATAGCCACGGGATAGCGGGTGGTGAATTTTTCTGTAACCATTTATGGGTTGGAGATGCCTATTCTCAATGTATTTTCATGTGTTTTCTTGAAGTGCTTGTGTTGGTGATATTCGAATGTAGTGAGTGAGATAAAGATATTGTGATAAAAAAGATGGTATTTCAAGTTAGTTTATTATTTTGATAAATCATATTTTACAATAGCATTTGATAATGACTATAGATTATGAATTAAAACATTATAAATTAATATTTTATGGCTTAGAAATGAATATTTTCAATGTTTCTTCATGTTTTTTCTTAAAGTGCATGTGTTGGTGATATTTGTATATGTTTAAATAGTGAGTGAGATAAAGATATTGCGATTAAAAAGATGATATTTCAAGTTAGTTTATTATTTTGATAAATCATATTTTAAAATAACATTTGATAATGCCTATAGATTATGAATTAAAATATTATAAATTAATATTTAAATATGAAGGAATTTTAAAGTTTAATTTTATTTTTCACATTTATTTCTTGTTTCTTAAATTAAAAACAATATTTTTATATAGCTTTAGTGGGCTTAATGGTTAAGGGTATGTGTGTTTTTCTAAGAGGTCACAGGTTCAAAACTAAAGGGGTAGAGTATGTATTCCTTCGTAGAATTAACAATCAAATCGTTACACCAATTTGGTGTTTGGCTTGGTCGTGATCTTAAAATTGGATAATTATGATAATGATTATACAAATTTGTCTTTGGTTTATAATAAATACATAGTAATGATAAAGCTAATTCATCGAGATTTTCCAATTGTTTTCTCTTTTCCAATAGAAATACATGTTTTTTCTATGATAATATCTAACGAACAAAAAGAGGGGTTGATGTTGTGAGTATTAATCAGAGGTTTATGGGCTCGTTGTGGCTCTATGTTCTCTAGTTTGTTTTGGTGCAACATTGCTGTGTTTCGACATTAGGTCAGTGGTGCTTGGGTGGCAGATATTTCCCAGTTACTTTTTCCGATGGAGTTCTTTAGATTTTCGACCTGTATTCTCCACATTTATGATTGCCATTTTGGGTGTTGGTGCTGAATTTTTGGGTGTGAAAATTGGTAGTGTGTCTTTGCTCTAGTGTTAATTTCCCACACTCGTCAAGGTTTCTAGGGTTTTGACATTACTAATTCAACCTGGTTGGATCCTGCTCGACACAATGTTGGGTTCCCTTGAGATTCTCATTTTTCTCAGGAAAATTATTCTCTGACATTCTAATCTCTCTAAATCTATCCCAAGGTTTATTCCAAGGTGTCGATGGTTTCCTGTCTCAGTATTTTACTCCATGGGTCTACCTCATCTTGCCGAATCCCCCATACCTGTTGTGGATCTTCTACCCCTTATATCGCTAGTTGGCTTTCTATCTAGGCTCAGGTTTCCTTATTTTTCCATTTGACAACTCATCTAGATTTGATGGGTTTGTACCACCTTTCATATATGACCATTTATTGATATGTGGGTTGGTGATGCTCTCTAGATAGTGCGGGGCTTCTTGCTGGAATTTCTGGGAGGCAGGGATTGATGTTGGCATCCAAGGTGGCAGATAATGGAATGTTTACTTCCATGCTAGGCGCTGACATTTCCGCTCATGTGGCTTTTGTAAAAGCCACACTAGATGTTGAATCTAACCTCAGGCATAGCATCCACGATCAGGATGCTGCCTCAACCATTGTGCATAGGGGACACATGTTTCTAGTGGTGTGAATTCCACCTACTTTCCCTTTTCCTGAGGGACATACCCCGTTTCGACAATAGTCTCTTTCACGAGCGATTTGCAAATGAAGGCTAAAAAAAATCATTAGATGTACAGTTGAACATAAATTGTTGAATTTTGGACATCATGTCTTATGTGATAAGGTGGTATGATTGCAAAACGAGGCATTGGTTGGGGAGTGGTTCTTTGCAAACTCACGGGACATGGACATGATGGGGGGGTATTGACCCAGTGCATACCAATTTTTTGATACACCCAAGGTGAGTAAGCTTCTAATTCAAGGGTTTAGTTTCAATTTGTTGCACAAGGAAGATGTAGAGAAAAAATTGGGGACTCCATGGGTTTGGGGCTGAGGTTTTCTACAGCTTCACTGATGGTATGTTGGATTTAACATTATTCTAGACACCCCCAATAATAATTACATATGGGTCAATATTCTCAGTTTACCACTTGAATTCTGGACCAGACACACTTTGGTGGAAATTAGAAATCTGGTTGGGTGTTTTGTGTACATGGATCCTTGGGTCTTATGCGCTCGTGATAAGAGTTGGGCTTGGATTTTAGTGGAGGTGCATTACACATGAGGCCTCTTAGGCAGCATCGATGTGGAATGGGATATATACGCATTAGGTAGAGGGTCGATTATTAGGGCATTATGTTTCATTGTTTGTTGTGACATAACATTGACCACTTATTGGAGAGGTGCCCTAGGCGATTTCATGGTGGGGGTAATTCGCATCGAGACGAAATGCTGCTTTCATCTAAACATGGACTAGCACAAGTTCATCCTCTATTGGATACTGAAAAAGGTAACTATACATCCTCTAGAGAACCTCCTTTTTATGGGGATAATACAATTTTAGTTCCTTCTAATTCAATATTATTTGTACATCATATTATGTCAGACTCCTGCCCAGGGGGCTTGGGGGGGGTTACATATTCCTACGTCAATCCCTACAAATTCTTTTGATGAACACACTGTTGTAACTGCTACTAGCTCGACTCTCCACTCAACTTCTCAGTTAATTTCTTCACATCCACACATTCTTGGGGCTCCCACCGAGGCCCCCTGATGGAAAAACTAATTTCCCTTAATACTCAGTCTTCCAACTCTCCATTTCCCTCCTATCGCCATCCTTCCGAGTCTATTCCACCTTCTTCCCCATATAATTCAGTTGATAGCGACTTAGAATTTTGGAAGTTGAATCCAATGATGGAAGTCTCTAC
>APFE030668009.1:35787-163317 GCA_000404065.3 Pinus taeda | reverse complement strand
AAAGCATGAGGTTGTTAATCTTTTGATGTCGGGTGAAATGCTTTACCATGAGGATCTGAAGTTTTTTCGAGCTGGGAGGCGACCTGTAATAAGATACAATACAATACATTATCTTCAAAAAAAAATTCATGATCTAGCTGAGGCGGGCATTCCCATGCTCAGCTTTATAAATTCATTTTCATGTACATAGGACAGACTATCGTTTGTGTGGCAGATTGATGATTTGGACTCATCATCCTTTGATTTGGATGATCATCTGTTCGGCAATGATGTACATTTGATGTCTTTATATTCATGAATATATCGCAGCCCGGATGGATGAAACTAGATCCGAGGTCTTCAAAACTCATTCAATCTTCACTAGGAGTACAATTCGATCCATGTGAAAAATGTTCTGGAGTCGAACATGGAAAGACATCACCTGATTACCAGCCAATGATGTAAGTTGTTAACAGGCGCAAGAGGAATCACCAATAATGAAAATGACCCTCAAGGTACTACAGTACAATTCGCATGGTGTGAAAAAGGACTTGGCGTCAAACACCACGCAAAATCTCCCGATCGAAGGCCATTAATGTAAACGTGTCGCCAAAAGTGAGAAACTTTCCATTGAGGCATGCAAGCTTCAAAGTACTGAAAGGTATGTTCCTAGGTCGACTTCTTGGATAATGAGCTGACGTCGACAAGAAGTGACCCATTGTAGGAGGGCCTTAATGAATCCCACATCTACGATATAGAATGAATAAAATGATTTTGGAGGTGAAAACGATCTGATGTTACAGTTTTCAGGGTGGCGGTCATGAAAAGAATGGAGTGTGAATGTATTGTAGCGGGTGAGACACAGGTGAATTCTCTGAATGAATTCTCTTGAACATATCGGTGACACTGACGATGGATTGGTAGCGTTAACCCCAAATATAGATGGTGTGATGGACCAATGGTGATATGGCCAGTGAATGGAACAACCCAACCCGGCTCGGATGCGGAAGGAAAGTGTCATGTTCAAGAGCGACTTGGTACTAATAAAGTTTTTTCAAGTTTTCTTCCCAATTTTCCCCAGTCATTGCTGACCAGTACCTCTTTATTTTTGTCAAGCTTCAGGAGGATAACATATGCTTGTTCTATAATCCGCCCTTTGGGCGAACCTATCTCTATATTTTAGCGAGCCTAGCGACAGTGAAACTCGTTCTCGTCCATTTGGACGAGTTTGTCACTATTCGGTTTTAACGAGTTTAACGACAAAGATAACTCGGTCCTTTTCAATTTTAGAGAGTCTGAAAGGGATGAAAATGAGACTCCAAAGATTATTTTTCGTCATATAATCCCTTAAGTCCGAAAAAGGGTAAAATAATACGAAAGGGATGAATTTTCGATAGTTTTAACGAGCCGAACAAGACAAGTGCTCGATCTTTTTGTGTAATAATCCCTCAAGTCCAAAAAGATTAAAATCTAGAGGAGGGATAGAACTTTTGATGACTTTAACGAGTTGGAGAGGCTAATCGCTCGGAAATCTTTTCATATTTTACGAGTGCGTTGAAAATAGCTTAAAGGAGACTTGTTTGCGAGGAACGAGTGATGATTTCGGGTAGCAATTGATTCCAAGTAAGGTTTGGAATTTTCCAATTATGGCAGTGTCACAAGGATGGCTAATAGAATCACTCTTCGTAGATGTTCCTCGAAAGGGTAAACAATCAAATGGAGATGAATGACTGGCTAAAAACAGAGTGGAGGTGATGATGAGAACACGACCAAGGCTCAAAAGCTGACGATAAGGCATTCACAATGGTTATTTATCGGTTCATTTTTTAATGAGCTTAAACTATGGGGTAAACATTTGCTCATTTCTTATGTTTATTTTTTAACGAGCTTGAATTCTGCGTTAAAACTGCTTGTGGCGGGTTTATTTTTTAAACGGGCTTGAACCCTGTGGTAACACTACTCGCCAGTCGTATAATTAGGATGTCCCATCTAAGATGCCATTTTTTATGGGGCTTGCACCTTTTTTAAACTTTGCCCCGGATCCTTTCTTTAGCAAGCTAGGAAACGACCAACCTTATGGGTTTAAAGGGTTAGAGGACCTACCAATTTAAAAAATAAATGGTCACTCTTCGCTTGCATGTAGAAAGGTTTGCATGCCCCCAGGTATAGTGAAAAATTCCCAGGTTACCATGAAAGTTCCATCCGCGTTGTGGACAAAATGCTTCCTTGGCGATGTCTACCAAAATAGACAAAGGTGAGTGGCGAAGTCACCTCCAGTCACATAACTTTGACGAAGGTATATTATTCTAGCCTAATCCCATTTTCTTGTGAGGACGGGTGTGTCAGACTAGTCATATATCCTCCGTGAAAACCTACTCTATACCCAAGGTTTTCCTGCCGAAACATACCAGGGTGCATGCCCCCTAGGTTTCCGTCACATCCTCCTGAATCACTCACGCTCATCAGGTGGACGGACTGGAGATTGATGAGACATTCCTTGCACGAAAAGACCATTTAGGGATGAAATTTGACTATTTGATATGTGTGAACTGGGGAATGACAGTTGGTCTATGAGCTTGACCATTCTGCCTTTGTGCAGAAAACACATTACTCTAAAGAGTGAGGAGATGGCGGCTCCCATGCAATAAATATAGTCACGCTCAAGGAGTAGAGTATAATCCAGGGGACCTTGGACTACCATCACATTCATGTGAATGGTTTTCCTTCTCAAAGTAATGGGCACATTTGGAAGGATCCCTAATGGTCGACTGGTTCCTTTGTCAAAGCCTATCAAATTTCTCATTTCAGGCAAAAGCGATGGCGAACCAAGCGCTTTCCAAGCAGTTGAGAAAAGGATACTCATAGAAGCCCCTTCATCTATGATGGTACCAGCCATGACCATTCTGTAAGCTTGTACAATGATTCAGAATGGTACACTAGCTGGTATACGGGGTCTGTCTGGTAGATTCCAGTCGAAGGAAATGACTAGGTTGCTTGGAGGTGGGACCGAATAGACGGCCGAATATGACTCTGATGAACTTCCTTCCTGCGATAAAGGAAAGGGTAGACTTCCCCAAAGTTCATCGGAGTTTGTGTTCATGAAAAGAATTTGAATGGTGTCGTTCGCTTTCTCTTCAATGACGATATCATTTGAAGATGAACATTCTGAAGGCAAGACCGGGTCAACTGCTACCTCGACCTTTTGAATTTCATCTGGTATGGATTCAGAGGGTTCATTTTCAATGATATACGTTTTGGCTTACCATAATGGCGTGCCAGCCAAATTTTCAACCAGTGGGGAACTTTCCAAGAGTTTTTTATATCCAGGAGGGAGCCGTAGCAGTGAAGCAGGACGGTCATCCATAACTCTTCTAGCTTCATCTAGGAAGGGACATAGGTGGACGGCGTGATTTCCTTCACACAATTTGCAAGGAAATTTGCGATTCCTATTATGTCTATATACTTCACTTTCACTGGTTGATGGTGTGCTTTCAACATGATCACCAGAGGTTGACAACACCAGATTGTGCAAATGAGGAGACCAGTCCCTTAAGATCCGAGGGATGCAGGGACAATCTCGGTGACAGTGGTCTTCATTGCAAATGACACATGGATATTTAGGTTTAGATAGTGTAGTGTGAGGATTTTCGCTAGACGATGCCTGTTTTCCCCCTTTCGATTTTGGATCTTTCTTCTTCTTTTATTTATTTTTCTCTTTGTGCTTCTTCTTCTTCTCAGTTACTTGATCTTGAGCTTTACCAGCTTTATCAAGCGAAGAGGAAGGAGGGGTTGGAGAAACAGACGAAGTAGAAGGTTGGGGGGAAACTCTAGTATCATCTAGTTGCTGACTTGACTATTCAAGAATTACAATATTCTGAACGACAAAGGTAGAGAAGAGCCATACGGGCAAACCAATTGTCAACCCTGGAAGTGACAATGTGGCCATATGGGGTGCACCAACATCTCCCCAAGAGGAAAAAGGACTAGGATTTCCTCCAAGGGGAAATCCTTGGTTGGTAGACTCCATTTTTCTCAACCAAAAGACCAATGGGGGGAAATTTTGATGTTATTCTGATTAAAATAAATTTTAGACGCTTTGACACAACTTGTTTTTCAATTTTAAAGAGTCGAGAAAAAACGAAAGATGACTCTAGTCGCCTTCGATTTTTAATGAGCCTGAAGTGACAAGTGCCCAGATGGACCTTTTCTTTTAAGAAGTCAGAAAAGGAGAAAAATAGACTTCTCTGGAAATCTAGGTAGAGGGGATTACCAAACCAACCACAAAACTGCAGATAACTTTTTATGGTACGATAGTCAATCTTCCCGAATGCTGTGTTCAGTGCATTGCAATCGATAGGGCGGCAGACACAACTTCCTAAGGATAAAGGATGCAACCTATTGTGGTATCCCAATATATACTCGATGGTATGTGGGAGCACAAGTCTGTACTGGCACTTGCCATCTCAAAGTGGAGGAATCACCCAACCAACAATGAAAACAACAGTTACCAGGTTGTACGACATCGGAATACGTCTCTAGCCTAGACCTCTAGACGTTGTGCGTTAGGTTACAAAGCATTGTTAGATTCATTAGATTTATTTTAAGTTGATCTTGTTTAAAAATTTGTCTTTCATGTTCACCGCGTGATGTGTATACAATTCCTAAAATGCAGTCTAAGATGATAAACAACTGTTTAATCTTCTTTTGGCAATGAAAATCCTAGCTACTAAGGAAAGAAAGTTGAGAGTCTTTCAACAAAGAGCATAGAGCACACAATAAATGCACTTTCTTAAATCAAACCAAGCAGCCTAAATGCAAATGCACATGCATGTATTTGTTTTTAGCCTTCTTAATGTATGAATGACGATAAGAAAGCTAAGTGAAAATTTGAATTATTTTCAAAGTGACAATACTCAACAAATTTCTTTTCAAAATGAAGTGAAGGTAAGGGAGACACTTTGCGATTTCGAAATGAAAATTGATTTTTGACACTTTAAAAACTACTAATTCAAATCATATACAAGAGTAACTGTATAATCGACTATCAGGAACAATGGGATTTTCTTCTATGACTGAAAACAACAGTTATGACACTTTCAGATTAAGCAATGATAGTTCGACTATGCTACTTCTTTGCAAAAGAGAACTGAAAATGGCGCACAATACATAAAAAAACTTACAGTTCTTTGCACAATAGAGGCAGAATGATGTAAGAGAAGGTAGTTTTCACAGAGATATACTGACCACAGACAACAAAAATCCTGAATAGAACTGAAAATAGTGAAGAAAAAACTAAAGTCTGTAGGTAAAGTTAACCTTCCTTGACCATCGATCCTGTTTCCCAGTGAAATCAGTATGCAGCACACCTACTGCACACGGGAAGTGCGATGCATACAGACTGCCTTGAAGGGTGGGTGCGATGGTACCAGTGCGAGAATTTTAATGAGTTTTTTCTCACAACTTGCAATTTAGTTCAGGGATTTAGGCCGAGTAAGTGATGTTCAGTAAGTGTAAATCACAGGTGTTGATCTAAGGAGGCTACTAGAGCCACCACTTAGGGAAATTAGAACGTTTGCAGATCTATTGTTTAATTCATAAAAAAAACCTAGAGATAGACTAAAGCAACATTGATCTACTTTGCATTTGTATAACAAATGTAGTTCAAAGGCTAGCTCGCTTGACTTCAGGCTCCCTCTGTAAGTTTATAAAACGAACAAAGGTAGGCTAACAAACAATTCATTCGTTCCCCGACGGAGTCACCATTTTGTTACTGTGAATAGTGTCCACTCGGAGCTACTATTCCCACTAAGACTAGTAGCTATCTTAGAAACAAACAAGTCTACTTCCATTTTCCTTTATGAATATATATAAGAGTGGAACAAAGGACACCAACCTTAGTCTTGCGCTTGGTTTCCCTGCTTGATTACTCTCCTTCCTGATAGATCTTTGCCGCTTCTTCTTCGTCTACCCAGCTTCAAAGAGCACCTGTGGAATCAAAGTAGCATAATACTATCGAAGAATAGAGATCTATATTCATAAATAATACAGGACCAGATATGTGTTAACCATACAAATGCATATATAATCAAACATATAAGAATATGGAGGAAAACTTGAATAGCTTTATTAAGATCAAGAATAGCAAGAGGATTACAACCATATGTTCTGACCCAGCATCATCCTCCAGCAAGAAAGCCCTTCTTCACCTCAAGTAAAGCTTAGATCACCCAACACTATGAAGTTACACCAGAAAACCAACAACACTTCTCTAAAAGATACAAGATTCCAGCCTCTAGATCTCTGTGATGAGGAATCCATATATAGATGATTGTAGGGGGGTGAGTCATCTTCTGGGGTTTTGATTAGTGTCTTCTCTCTGATAGTTCTTGATTCCACTTGGAGATTGATGATCTCTTACTCATCCCTGGTTGAAAACAGAGAGGCGAGTTTCAGAGGGGAAGCTTCTGGAAGATTCCATGATCTTCCACCTCGCAAATTGTCCCTCCCATTTGTCCATTCCCAGCCATCGCACCCTACAGAGGGGCCATTTAGTATGCATCGCACCTTTTACACTGGGAAGGTGATATGCATCGTACCCTCTGCACTGGGTATTCAGTATGGTCTAGTTTTGACCATTTCTGAGAAGTTTTTAGTGGAGAAATTCTGGGAGATGATGTAAACAGCTGACCTTGTTCCTTTAGGTAGTGAAGCAACAGTTTTAGGGACATAGGAACCCTCAGTTTATGGACATTTATGATTGGGGTTGCAGTGCCCAAAAATGTCTATAATACCATCCACGGAATAGATCTTCCAAACAATATCTAGGTCTAAGAGGTTCTCACTGCTACATGGTTTTTTTTTTATATAATCAAGTTCTAGTACTAGAATCAGATCATCTCAAAACTACCTTCAAGACCAAATGGAGAACATTTTCTTTCAATCATATTCCATTTAGGCTTATCAATGGTAGTTCTACATTTCAAAGAGTGATGGACATTGCTTTCCATTGCTTTATTGGCCATAGTGAACGAGCTTATTTGGATGACGTAACTGTGCTTTGCAAAAGAAGATCAGTTCATGTACATCATCTAAATAAAATATCTAAGTGGTGTTGTAAATATGGTATTTCCCTCAATACCAAGAAAAACAACTTTCGTGTGTGAGAAGGAACTCTCTTCGGACACATCATTGCGAAGAGTAGAATCAAGGTTGACCCCGAAAGGGTCAATGCTATAACATATATATTGTTCTTAGTGAATAAAAAATATATGCAATATTTCATAGGGAAGATAAATTTCGTGCAAACGTTCATCTCTGATAATGCTCAAATTCTTAATCCTCTACAGGAGATGATTAAGAAATTTGTGACTCACAAATGGGACAAAATAAAATAGGGTGATTTCACTCGAATTAAACAAGCTATTTTTGTTTCACCTGCATTATGTAGTCCTCATTATGGTAAAGATTTACTGCTTTACACTCGTTCTTAAGATTCATCTATTATGGTCTTCCTAATTCATAATGATTCTGATCAAAACGAATGGCCTATTTCTTTCATGAGTGCTAGATTGCAAGGGCCAAAGTTGATTTATCTAGCCTTCAAAAAACAAGAATATGTCTTATGTAAGATCATAAAATATTTCAATCCCTATCCCCTTAAATCTCAGATGATAATTTTTTTCCTTCATCCAATGGTCAGGACACTCTTCCTGCAATAAGATATGGGTGAGAAGAGGGAAAATTGGATGACCTTCTTACAAGAATATGATATGGAATTTAAACCATTTCATACCATTAAGGGTCGTGGGCTCTATCAACTTGTGGTTGAAACAAGAGACGCTACTGAGCAAGCCCTTGCAGGTTGGGAGTGGGAAATAAAAAGGTATAATGTTGAAAAAGTTCCCCATACTAGATCTACAATGCCATGGTATTTGAACATATGAAAATTCTTAAAGCACGACACTTTCCCACACATACATCAAGTAAAAAAAGAGGGAAATCCAACTTAAATTGCTATATTATTAGCTTATTCATGGAGTGCATTTCGAAAAGCACCACAATGGTGACTCGCTAAGATGCCTGGAGCCTCAACATAGGAAGAAGGTACTAAGAGAACTGCACGACGGACTAGCAGGTGGTCACTATGTAGACGACACACCTATGCATGAAGTAATGAGGGGTGGTGATTATTGACCCACTTTATTCAAATATGCTCATGCTTATATTCGCAAGTTCCCATCTTGTTAGAGATGTGTTGGTCGAGATCAGAAATCAACTGCCCCATTATGACTAGTAGCAGTCGAGGGACCTATTAGCTCTGCTACATACTTCAGCATTTGGAGGACCAAATATCCACTCGGCCATGTGTTTATGCAAAAAGGGTAGATTGCAGGTGTCTTTTCCTCCTTCTCCCTCATTTTCCTTATACTCCATATCCCCGCTATCTCTGTTTTTCCTCTTTAAACCTCTCCATTCCCTGAATAATCCCTCCGAAATCCAACAAAGCCCCTTTTTAGCCCCAGCCCTTAAGTGCAAAGCGCAAGCCTTCCATAAGACTCAACCATATGACTTGGCGCTTTAATTCCTTATCGCTATCGGCAAATCACATCCATGTAGAAAGGCTATGCCCTTGACTTCCGCCGATGTGATATTGAGATCGCTCCTCCGTTGTCCATTCATTCGATCCAACGGCATTCGCTCCTCACGATCCTTCGAACCACCCGCATGTTAACTCATGGGGAAAGCGGTTTTCCTCCTGTCACATCTACCATGTGTCATCGCCTGAATGGGATCGCTGGCCATTGTACGTTTACTGCTCTCCTCCCAAAATTGGTGCGATCAATTCCGCTTACCACTTTGACCCGTTTTCTCCCACTAAGAGATCGTTGTCGTCCGTTCAGTTGATTCAATGGCTAACGTCTAATCCCTAGCCTCCTCATGCTTCTGCCATGCAATCCTTATGCCTTTTACCTGTATCATACACCCGAAGGATGAAGCAATCAGTTACCAAGTGTGACATGCGACAACGACCCAAGGGTGGACCTGATAGAAAATTAAACCATACTTAAGGACTTTTGAAGTCCAAAAGAGGCAGAAAAGGGCGGGATCTAGCAGTATAGCAACGTTTTTGCTGTTTATGAGCCAAATAACCACAACAATAGAAAAACATTCATGGCTATCATCTGAAAGGGACCAGTGCAGGGATTTCATAGGCACGATAGCCACTCCATTGTAGGTTCAGGTGGCACGCCATCCTTAGAGGAGTCTTGCAGTCATGTTACATACTAGAAGAAGGATTCGGTGGAGAGACAGAGGCCAGCAAACAGAGCCTGGAAAGGGAAGCAGAAGGGCCACTGCATGTCGCAACCCAAATCAAACAAAGTCATGGAGCATTAGAAATCCTGCCAGTGCAACAGTCATCCTAACAAACATGATGGGGCATCTTTGGCACGAGAGAGCCCCCAGGCATCACAATAGGCTGCCCAAAATATTTGAATATGGTTATTCCTCTGTGAGAAGAAGAAAACCTCCAAGCCATGCTTTCCTAGTGAGGGAATCAAATGGTTAAGGGTCAGATCAGACAAGTTTAAGATTCCGAACCTTCTAGAGAGCTTAGGAGCATTGTAAAGGGCCTATAAAAGGTAGAAAACTACATGTAACAAGGGTTCAACTTCTAGAGGCTATTCAGACTTTGTTACTTAAGCTTCTCATCTTCATTCTAGAAATATAAGCCTCTTTTACTGTTATATGTTCAATGTCCATTTTCTCTTTTGTTCCAAGCTTGCACTTGAATAGGTTGTTCATGTTTCTTCTATGTCTAATGCCAGATAACTGTCATCTTATCTCTGCGTTGATAAATTAGATATGCAAGCTTCTTTTACTTCCTATAGTTGGCCATTCATATGTGTTTATATATGCATCTGCTGATACAGTAGGTATTCTCCATCCATTCCATTAAATCTAGAAACTATTGAGCATTAGTAGTCTAAAGCCTTGTAAAAGCTAAGGGTGTTCATGCATGGATTGATCCAAACCATCTTTTATTCCCATAGTTCAGAGAAAAATATTAACAATTGGTTGAGTTTGTAATGTTCCCGAGCATCTCCGACTTACAACCTAGGAGAGTTTATTGGGGTGATAACATTAATTGGCGTCGTTGCCGAGGATTAGAGATTGAAGCTCAAATTCCCTGGGAAAACAAATCAGTTCTAGATTTTGATGATAGACAAAGTCTGGGAACATCTCTGGTTGTAATCATCTATCTGGTGACTCCACTGGAGGAAGACCAACCTTTGGCGACTCCACGTTATAGTTCTGGCACAGTTTGTGAGACACACTCAAAAAAATCCTCAAAAATCACCAGATGTTCCAATGCTTGACCCTGATAAGACTGTTAACCCGAAGAAAACATCACAAAAAGGAGCATCAGGATCAGGTAAGCCCAAGAAATCTTATTTGTATCTGCATGAGAAGTTTTTAGTTGAAGATACACAGTTTGAGGATCTAGAACCTAGTACCGATAGTGAAAAATCAGCTGCAGAGATTTATAAAGCTCCTTGCTCATTTAGTTCCCCTTTGGATCTAACTCCAAATAAAGCATCCCATACAATCCATAATATCCATTTGTCTCTGTCATCCATTACATTGCTTCATACTACTCCATCTGCTAGTATCCTTCCACATACTCCAGTCATGGCAAGTCTGCAAGCACCCACCAAAATACAAAGAATCATAGCTGCTAGGTATGGATGTCTAATACTGCCTGCTCCTTTGAATGCTATGCCCACTGGAGAATACCAAAAGTATATGCCTAAGTTCACTGGGACTGAAGGTGTCATTGTTGAAGAACACCTTGAGTCATTTTATAGCTATGTTGATAATCTAGATATTAGTGAAGCTGATGTGTGGATGAGAGTATTTGTCTAGAGCCTTGATGGGGAGGCTAGAAAATGATTTAGAGAACAAGCCCCAAGATCTATAGCAGATATCAAAGCTTTATGTGATACATTCCTAAAACATTGGGGGGATAAGAAGGACCTTCTATACTATCATACGGAGTTTGGAAACCTAAAGAGGGAAAATGGGGAATCTTTGCCCGATTTTAATAAAAGATTCAATCGTATGTATAGTGAGATACTAGCTGAGGTAAATCCTACCCCGACCTCTGCCAAACTTGCCTATGCCAGCGCCTTTGACTTTGATTTCTGTTTTCTACTGAGAGAAAGAAGATGTGCTACCCTAGCTGAAATGCAGGATGCAACACTAGAGGTAGAATCTAACATTAAGGCTGCAGAAAAGCTCAAAAGTTATTCTGATAGAAGGAGGCAGAGAGGTGAGGCTTCTTCTTCCTCTGCTTCATCTTCAGATCCCAAATTTGATAAAGTGACTAGAATGATTGAGTCATTAGCTTCTAAAATATCCAAGCTGGAGGTTGAGCAGAACTCTGGGAAGGCAAGGCTCCCAAATATATTTGCTCCAAGAAATCCAAATCCATTCAGAAGAACAATTACAAATCATTCAGAAGGGTAAAGAGACTAATGAGGATCAAAGAGTTAAAGCTCCTTTCCATAATGCAGTCATGGATGAGGAACAGATTGAAGATGAGGATGAAATCCATTGTATGGACGATAAAGGTAGTGCTACCTTTTTGACATTAGCTGCATACGAAGAATCCTTGTTGTAGGAACAAGATAGTCAAAGGTGGGACAGAGGGGCTGTTCTACAAGCTGAGGAGCAGCAAAGATATAATCTGAGGTCAAATGCAAATAATGTCAAGAAGAATCCTGCCCAAAGAGCTGCTATCCAAACAGAGTCACAAAATAGCATACAGAGAAGATCAGCAACTGATCCAGTCATCCTCAAAGCACCAGTTCAAGAGGTAAAAGGTTCTGACAAGCTACCTCCCTCTTTCATCTTTGAATTAGAAGTTCAGAAGTTAAAAATATATGTGCCTCTGATAGAACTTGTGAAGAGTGAAGTGTTTAGAAAGCCTATCCTTGAAGCTCTTGAGCTGAAAACCACACAAACCGCCACTGCCTCTGTCAATTTGCAAGACGATAGGCCTGCAGTTGCTCTAAGTCCAATGATTGAACTTGCTAATGATAATTCTACATCTTTTTATGTCTCCTTGACCATTCATGACAAAATTCTCCACAAATTCTTGCTAGATATAAGGGCTAGTTACAATCTGATGCCTAAAACTGTCATGGAAGAGTTAGGCCTTGACATCACCAGACCATATCATGACCTATTCTCATTTGATTCAAGAAAGGTGAAATGTCTGGGATTTATTAAAGATTTAGCCCAACTGCCCATGAAGAGCATAATGATGGATATTGTGGTAGCAGATGTCCCTCCTAAGTTTGGCATGCTATTGTCCAGAGGGTGGATTAAGAGACTAGGTGGGACATTGCAGAATGACCTATCTTATGCCACTATCCCAGTTTTTGGAGGAGAAAGCAGGAGATTGTACAGAGAAGCACATATGGCATATATCATCATTGATGAGAATAATCCTTTTAATCATCCCATTTATGTGGTGGACACTGATTTTGGAGCATGTATCCTCCAAATTGAAGAATCTCAGAAGGCCTCATTGCAGCTCAAGAAACTAATTGTTTAGGCTGAGGAGGAGCAAGGAAGTCATATTTGGGAGATGTTCTTTGATGGAGCATGTTCCAGGGAGACTACAGGAGCACGGGTGGTGCTGATATCTCCAGAAGAAGAATGCACACATCTGCCTTTTAAGCTGGCTTTTCAAGTCACTAACAATATAGCAGAGTATGAAGCTCTGATATTGGGCCTTAGTGCAGCTAAAGATAGAGGAATTAGAAGCATAAAGGTGTTTGGGGATGCTGATCTGATCATTTAGCAAGTAAATAGAACATTTCAAGCAAAGCACCCAAGGCTGAAAGCATACAGAGATGAAGTATGGAGACTCAAAGATTCTTTTGATAATTTATGTCTTTCATATATCCCTAGAGCCAAAAATCAGCTTGTTAATTCCCTTACTATGTCTACTAGCATGTTTATCCCTCCCATGCGTCCCAGACTAGTTTATGAAGTCCAGATGAAGTGTAGACCATCCTTGCCTGATAATGTTCATCATTAGAAGGTTTTTGATGATGATGATGAAGTGAACAGATTCTTGCAAGTCATTGATGAATTTTCTGAAACGAAAATTGACCAAGAGAATGAAGCCTTGCAAGAAAGCCCCCAATCCCAGCTTAGAAACAAAATTGTTAAAGATAGCATTGTCCAGCTTCCCAGCAATCATATTCCTAAGGGTCTAATTCCTCTAGAAATACTGTTTGACCAAAACGATGTACCTTATAAGGATTCCCAAAAAGAAGATCAATCTGTAGTCTGTAAGCATGATATAGGGAGTCCAGATCAACCTAGATACATAAATTTGTCTTCTCATCTATCTGCTGACCAAAGTTTTGAATACTGAAAATTAATGAAGCAATTTGTTGATGTCTTCACCTGGGAATATAACGACCTGAAAACATATGATAATAATATCATCCATCATAAAATCCCTTTAGAGAAAGGCACCATACCTTTCAAATAGAAGTTGAGACCAATAAATCCTATGCTCCTCCCTCTAATTGAAAAAGAAATAAAAAAGTTGTTGGCTGCCAAAATCATAGTCCCTCTCAGATATTCCAAATGGGTAGCCAACCTAGTAGCGGTGAGGAAGAAAAGTGGGGAAATTAGACTTTGTGTTGATTTCAGAAACTTAAATAAATGCTCCAAGAAAGACAATTATCCTCTACCCAAGATGGAGCACTTGCTGTAGAAGGTCTCAGGAGCCAAAGTGATGTCTTTCCTGGATGGATTTTCAGGGTATAATCAGGTTGTTGTGCATCTAGATGATCAGGAGAAGACTACATTTACCACTCCTTGGAGCACCTTTATGTATTCCAAAATGCCTTTTGGACCGATGAATGTTGGAGCCACCTTTCAGAGAGCTATGGATATAACATTTGTGGGAGAGAAGGATAAATTTGTCCTTATCTACCTTGATGATATAGAAGTATACTCCAACACCCATCAAGACCATTTACAACATTTGAGGAAAGTGTTTCTGAAGTGCAAAAGGTTTGGGATTTCAGTCAATCCTAAAAAATCATAGTTTGCTTCAAAAGACGGTAAGCTATTGGGACATATTGTTTCTGGTGTAGGTGTCTGAATTGACCCAGAAAGAGTAAGAGAAATATAGACTTTGTCTGTCCCAAGTTCAAAGAAGGACATCCAGTCCTTTCTGGGCAAGATTAATTTTTTGAGGAGGTTTATCCCAAATTTTGCAGAACATGTGAAGCATATTACCTCCATGTTGAAGAAAGGGTTAGAGATCAAATGGACTGATATAAAAAGAAAATCATTTGAGTCCATTAAAAAGGCTATTATGGAGGCTCCCACTTTAATCAGTCCAGATTAGAACAAGGAGTTCCATATATTTTCTTTTGCCTCTAACGACACCCTTGCAGCAGTTTTATTGCAAGCAGATGAAGAAGGCTCAGAGCATCCAGTGGCATTTTTCAGCAAAACCTTAAGGGATGCTAAGTTGAGGTATGATATTATTGAAAGACAAGCATATGCTCTTAGCAAGTCCTTGAAAGCTTCCAGAATTTATATTTTGCATTCCAAGATAATTGCATATGTGCCTTCTGCTGCAATAAAAGATGTCTTAACACAACTTGATGCTGATGGAAGAAGGGCTAAATGGATTGCAAAGTTGATTGAGTTTAATATAGAACTAAAGCCCACCAAGTTGGTCAGAGGTCAGGGCCTTGCCAGACAGTTAGCTGAAGAAAATTGCAGAACATTGGACATAAATCTCATAAGCACAGATGTAGAAATGAGTCAAGTAGAATACGAGGAAGCAGCTGAACCAGAGAGAACACAGTCAGTGGCAAAAAATCTAGCTTCTTCTGATCGGTACTCTACAATAGTTAAATTCTTTCTGAAGCTAGAAATCTCTCCAGGCTTAAATACAAGTCAAGCAAGAACTATTAAGCTTAGGGCAGCTAAATATTGCATTAATGAAAATCTACTCTACTGAAGGGATCCATCTGGAATGATTTTGAGGTGTCTGCACAAAGAACAGTCAATGGAGGTTATGCAGCAGTTTCATTCCAGCTTGTGTGGAGGACACCATTATTGGAAAAACACTGCCCATAAGATCCTCAAAGCTGGTTACTATTGGCCCACCTTATTTTCTAATGTCTTTTCATTTGTTAAATCTTGTGACAGGTGCCAAAGATTTGAAGGGAAACAAAATATGAAGTCCCTACCCTTAAAACCAATACATGAAAAAGGACCTTTTTAGCAATGGGGCTTGGATTTAACTGGAGAAATCAATCCACATTCCAGTGGCTAGCACAGATGGATATTAGTAGCCACTGGTTATTTCACTAAGTGGATTGAAGCAATCCTCACTAGAAAGGTTGATCATAATGTGGTCATCAAGTTTTTGACAGAGCATATCTTTAACAGATTTGGTTGTCCACATAAATTAATCACAGACAATGCAGCAGCCTTTGGGGCAAAAGAATTGGTGGAAATGTGTAATTCAATGGGCATTAAGCTAGTTCATTCCACCTCCTACTACCCCAAGGCAATGGTCTAGCAGAATCCTCTAACAAAACCCTGATAAGGATAATGAAAATTTTTTTTGAGGACAACAAAAAGAATTGGGATTCTAAGCTCAAGTATGCACTATGGGCTGACAAAGTGACCATTAAGAAATCCACAGGGAATTATCCATTCAAGCTAGTGTATGGCACTGAAGCTGTGTTCCTAATTAAGTTAACTCTCCCTGTGGCAAAGTTGCTGCAAAAAGAATAGAATGAGGAAGAAGACATGGCAAAAAGGATCATTGATTTAGCTGAGTTACACCAAATCAGAGAACACCTGAATGAAAAAGCTGCAACACATCAGAAAAAGATAAAGGAAGCTTTTGACAAAGGGACAAAAGTAGATAATTTTCAGGTTGGAGACTCGGTTCTGAAATGGGATGCACTAAAGGAAAATAAAGGCAATCATGGGAAGTTTGATGCTTTCTGGGCCTTTTATCATTTCTCAGATTCAAGGGAACAACACCTTCATCTTGAAAAGTATGTGAGGAGAGGCAGTTTTTGATGGCCTAGTTAATGGGCGTTTTCTGAAAATTTATGTTGTTTAAGGTCTTTTGGCCTTAAAGTTGTAAATATTGTGTTTTATCAGTTTAGTGTAAGAAAAGTAGACTCCATGCCCAATGGAACAGTAGGAGATTTTGCTAATTTGTTTTTCACAAGAAAGGCATTGATCTGCAATTCTTGAGACCTCACAGGGAGGATCTAATCCCCAGAAGGAGCCAGTGTTAGCTCTGCTACATACTTTAGCATTTGGAGGACCAAATATTAGCTCAGCCATGTGTTTATGCAAAAAGGGCAGATTGCAACAGTCTTTTCCTCCTTCTCCCTCATTTTCCTTATACTCCATAGCCCCACTATCTCTATTTTTCCTCCTTAAACCTCTCCATTCCCTGACTAATCCCTCCGAAATCCAACAAATCCCCTTTTCAGCCTCAGCTCTTAAGTACAAAGCGCAAGCCTTCCATAAGACCCAACAATATGACTTGGTGCTTTAATTCCTCATTGCTATCGGTAAATCGCATCCATGTATAAAGGCTACGCCCAGAACTTCCACCGATGTGATATTGTGATCACTCCTCCACTGTCCGATAACTCCCAATAAGATCCAACGGCCCTCGTCCATCCTGATCTCATATCTCTCGATATCATCCGTGAAATGATCCCCGCCATCCATTCATTCGATCCAACGACATTCACTCCTCTCGATCCCACGAACCACCTGTGCGTTAACTCACAAGGAAAGCAGTTTTCCTCTTGTCACATCTTCCATGCATCATCGCTTGAATGGGATTGCTAGCCATTGTACATTTACCGCTCTCCTCCCAAAAGCGATGTGATCAATTCCTCTTACCACTTCCGCCCATTTTCTCCCACCAAGAGATCTATGTTGTCCATTCAATTGATCCAACGACTGATGTCTAATCCCTGACCTGCTCATGTGTCCACCATGAAATCCTTATGCCTTTGACCTATATCATACACCTGAAGGACGGAGCAATTAGTTACCAAGTGTGACATGCAATAGTGACCCAAGGGCAGACCTGATAGAAAATTAAACCATACTTGAGGACTTTTGAAGTCCGAAGGAGGCAGAAAAGGGCGGGATCTAGCAGTATAGCAACGTTTTCACTATTTATGATCCGAACAGCCACAACAATAGAAAAAAATTCATGGCTATCATCTGAAAGGGACGGGTGTAGGGATTTCATAGGCACGATAGCTACTCCATTGCAGGTTCAGGTGGCACGCCATCCTTAGAGGAGTCTTGCAGTCATGTTACATACCAGAAGAAGGATTTCGTAGAGAGACAACGGCCGACAAACAGAGCCTGGAAAGGGAAGGAGAAGGGCCACTGCACACCGCAACCCAAGTCAAACGAAATCATGGAGAGTTAGTGTTATAGACATATTTGGGCACTTGTTATCGAGAAATCTAGTGTCCACTGGGAGCTGCTAGTCCCACTAAGACGGGTAGCTATCTTAGAAACAAACAAACCAAAACTACTTTTGCTTTTCTTTATGAGAAGTAGATAAGAGGGGAACAAAGGACACCAACCTCAGTCTTGCGCTTGGTTCCTTGCTTGGTTCCTCTCCCTTCTGACAGATCCTTGCCGCTCCTTCTTCGCTTACCCAGCTTCAAAGAGCACCTGTGGAATCAAAGCGGCATAATACTATCGAAGAATAGGGATCTACAATCATAAACAATATAGTACCAGATATATATTGACCATACAAATGCATATATCATCAAACATACAAGAATGTGGAGGAAAACTTGAATAGCTTTATTAATATCAAGAATAGAAAAGAGGATTACAACCCATTTTTCTAACCCAGCATCATCCCCTCAGCATGAAATCCCTTCATCACCTCATGAAAATATTAGATCACCCAACATTATGATATTACACCAAAAAACCAATAGCACTTACTTACAAGATACAAGATTCCAGCCTCCAACCTCTGGATCTCTGTGATGAGCGATCCATATATAGATGATTGTAGGGGGGTGAGTCAGCCTCTGGGATTTTGATTGGTGTCCTCTCTCTGATAGTTCTTAATTCCGCTTGGAGATTGATGATCTATTACTCATCCCTGGGTGAATTCAGAGAGGCAAGCGTCATAGGAGAAGTTTTTGGAAGATTCCATGATCATCTACCTTGCAAACTGTCTTTGCAATTTGTCTACTCTCACCCATCGCACCCTACAGAAGGTCTTTCCAGTATGAATCGCACTTTTTACACTGAGTAGGTGAAATGCATCACACCCTCTGCACTGGGCAGTCTGTATGGTCCAGTTTTGACTAGTTTTGAGCAGTTTTCTGTGGGGAACTTCTGGGAGATGATGTAATCAACTGACCTTGTTCCTTTAGGGACTTAGAAGCCCTTGGTTTATGGACATGTATGCTTGGGGTTGCAGTGCCCAAAAATGTCTATAACAGTTGCCCCCTAAAGCATGAGGTCATTAATCTTTTGATGTTGGGTGAAATGTTTTATCGTGAGGATCTAGAGTTTTTTCAAGCTGGAAGGTGACCTATAATAAGATATAATGCAATACATTATCTTCATAATATTTTTCATGATCTAGCTTAGGTGGGCATTCCCATGCTCAGCTTTATAAATTCATTTTCATGTACATAGGATAGACAACCGTCTATGTAGCAGACTGATGATTCGGACAGAGTCATCATCCTTTGATTCGGATGATCATCTGTTTGGAAATGATGCACATTTGATGTCTTTATATTCTTGAATATATCGTAGCCCGGATGGATGAAACTAGATCTGGGGTCTTCAAAACTCATTCAATATTCTCCCAAAGTACAAGTCGATCCATGTGAAAGATGTTCTGGAGTCGAACATGGAAAGACATCCACTGATTACCAGCTAATGATGTAATTTGTTAACAGGCGCAAGAGGAATCACCGATAATGATGATGACCCTCAAGGTACGATAGTACAATTCACATGGTGTGAAAATGGGACTTGGTGTCAAACACCACGTAAAATGTTTCGGTCGAAGGCCATTGATGTAAACCTGTCGCTGGAAGTGAGAAACTTGCCATTGAGGCATGCAAGCTTCAAAGTACTGAAAGGGTTGTTCCTAGGTCGACTTCTTGGATAATGAGTTGACATTGACAAGAAGCGACCCGTCGTAGGAGGGCCTTAATGAATCCCACATCTGCAACATGGAATGGAGAAAATGATTTTGTGGAGGTGAAAATGATCTTTTGATACAAGGTTCAGGGTGGCGGTCATGAAAGAAGCAGCGGATGAGACACAGGTGAATTCTCTGAGCAACTTCTCTTGAACATACCGGTAACACTGAAATTGATTGGTAGCATTAACCCCAAAGATGGATGGTATGATGGACCAATGGTGATATGACCGGTGAATGGAATAACCTAACCTGACTCAGACGTGGAGTGAAAGTGTCATGTTCAAGAGTGACTTGTTACCAATGAAGTTTCTTCAAGTACCTCTTTATTTTTATCAAGCTTGAGGAGGATAACATATGTTTGTTCTATAATTTGCCCTTCGGGCGAACCCATCACTACGTTTTAATGAGCCTAGCTACAGTGAAATTCATTCTCGTCTATATGGACAAGTTTGTCGCTATTGATTTTAACGATTTTAACGACAATGATAACTTGGTCCTTTTTCAATTTTAGAGAATCTAAAGAGGGATGAAAATGAAACTCCAATAATCCTTTTTCGTCATATAATCCCTTAAGTTCGCAAAAGTATAAAATAATACGAAAGGGATGAATTTTCGATAGTTTTAACGAGCCGAACAAGACAAGTGCTCAATCTTTTTGTGTAATAATCCCTCAGGCCCAAAAATATTAAAATCTAGAAGAGGGATAGCACTTCCAGTAGCTTTAACGAGCTGGAGAGGCTAATCACTTGGCAATATTTTCATGTTTTACGAGTTAGGTGAAAAGAGCTTAAAGGAGACTCATTTTTTGACGAACGAGTGATAATTTCGGGTAGCAGCTAATTCCAGGTAAGTTTTAAAATTTTCCAGTAGTGTCACAAGGATGGCTAATAGAATCAATCGTCACAGATGTTCCTAAAAAAGGGTAACAATCAAATGGAGGCGTATGATCGGCTAAAACAGAGTGGAGGTGATGGCAGGAACACGACCAGGGCTCAAAAGCTGATGATAATGCATTCTCAATGGTTATTTACTGTAGGTTGGTTCATTTTTTTTTTTTAATGTGCTTAAACTCTGATGGAACATTTTCTCATTTCTTAGGTTTAATTTTTAACGAGCTTGAACTTTGCGTAAAACTGCTCATGGCGGGTTTATTTTTTAACGAGCTTGAACTCTGCGGTAACACTACTTGTGGCGGGTTTATTTTTAACGAGCTTGAACCGTGTGGTAACAATTCTCATGATAAGTTTGCATGCCCCCAACATAATAACGCAAATCGAGGTGCATGCCCCCCAAGCTTCATTGCATTTAACACAGTTGTTGGAATGAAGGTTTACCTTCAAGATCTTTGAAACACTCGACTTGGAAAGGGAGTTGTTTCATTTTTTAATGAGGTTGACACATTAAAAGAACTATCCTCATAACTCCTTGTTTCATTTTTTAACAAGGTCGACATGAGATAAGAACCATCCTCGGAATCCACCGTATTTACAGTATTTCATAGAAAATAAAAAAACTGAAGGATGATTTAGGTTGTTGGAATAATCTTCGTTGTAATCCAGAAGAAGAGGATGATGGTGGTAATCTTCCCATGGTGCCTCTCCTATCATCATTGATTGAATGATTCCTTCGTTTGTAGAGTGTACATGCGACCAAGGATCTGAAGAGGTGCCATATTCCTTAGACCTATTTCTCCAAACACTCGATGAGCGTTGATTTGAGTTTGCCCCCTAGGCCAAGAAAATTGATTGCTACAATATTTCTATTAAGACGATGATCCATGATGACAAAATGTTCAAGAATATTTTGAATCTAGAAGATATCATGTTGCAGCTTCCCACCGTGGCCACTTCCGCCAGATTGTTTGGAGGCGGTAGGGAAAAAGTATCCATCAGTGTAGGGTATTTTAGTAGGCCTACTCCAATATTTTGAAGCAACTGAGAACTTCTGTGGATCATTGGAATGCTTCCCGTAACTTGTGAACTATTGGGGAGAAACATTTTTTGGTCGACGATTGTAATTCCTCCTTGGAAAGGAAATGAAATATTTCTAAAGTATGTCGACACAACAACAACCATAGCATAAATCCAGGGCCTTCCCAATAGGATGTTGCAATCTAGGTTTCCATCGATAACTTCAACATTAATTTCTACTGTTTTTCCCCCCAGTTCGACTTGCAAGTTACTTAAAATCCCGTATGGGGAGTATGTTTGTCCATCAAATTCTTTTTATGTCGTCGACAATCTCAACAAGGGTGAAGAGCCTAAAGTTTTCAGCAACTCATTGACATAATACATGTAGATGCTCCCTCATCAATAATCATTTGGTGAATAGTTTTGTTGAGGGCTTTCACTTGAATAAGGAAAGCAAGTTGAGTTGGTAACTGAAGGTCATATCCTTTATGATTAAAGGCCACAAGATTGGAATCCGTTGGGTCAATCCCACCTATCGCTGACAATAAAGCCTACTTTTAGGAGGGGCAATTTTGCAGTACCACAAGTATCGACATAGCGGACGGCGATTGGGCTAGATCCTCCACTATATTATAATTTTGTGCTGCTCGGGCATGAGGATTAAACGTTAATTTGTGTACTACTCCCTTTGGCGGTTTTATCGTTAGTTCAGGAATGATGGGTGGCACAACTTTGGTCGAAGTTGTTTTCGAACTACTAGGTTGATCATTAGCCTTGTTGTTCGACAGCTGTGGATTCTCGTAATCTTTATTCCTTGTTGATATCAAAGCATCATTCTACTATTACAAGATGGACGACATAAGCACTTGGGATTGGGAAGCATTGTCACTAGCAACAAGATTGGTTCCCGGGTTTGGAAACGGATCAGTCAATACCACTGAGGTTTTTGAGCTCTTAAAGAGTTTCTTAACTTTAGCTTTATGTGGACAATCTCTCGTCCGATGATCCTCATCGCATATCTGACACCCTGCAGGGGGTTTCCTTTGCCCATAAGGGTTTGCAAAAGATTTTTCAGGAGATGACTCCTCTTGTTTCTTCTTTTTCCTTTTACTTTTCTTCTTGCCTCCTGGTTGCTTGGGTTCTTTGACTTTGTCAGTCGACACGACATTTACTTCCGAGGTGAGAAGTTCTTCATTTGCATTTTCACTTGAAACCGTACAGGCCTTCTTTGACGTAGCCTTTACGGTTTTCGTGCTAGTCATACCTATCATGCCATCGCTGACATGAGAGTCTTTGTTTGATTTAAGAGGGGGAGGAATGGAAAATTTTGGTCTAGGAGCATCAGGGATTTTGAACGTACGGCTGCCCATTACTTGCAAAGACTCGTTGCTCAAATCCTTGGTAATCTTGTTGGAATTGCGGTTGTTGGTATTTTACCATCCACGGTTATGAAGCCATGAGCCGTTGTCTAGTACTGATTGTTTGACCAAGATGAGGGGTAATGGTTCTTGTTTGAACCTGGGTCATTCCACTAGTCGGTGATTGTGGTTGTGTCGCAGGGACAAGAGGTGGTTGTGTTACGACGTGAGAAACATACAACAGGAAACGCTTGTAATTGCGACACCATCACGATAGCTGGCATAGTGGGGATATTTGACACAGGTAAACTTTGTTGCATCAAGTATACAAATCTTGGTTGTTGAGGCAGTATTGGCACCCAACCACTAGATGTAATTCCAGCATACCCTGAATTCTATTGTGAACTCTCATATGGTTGTTCTCTTGGGGGAGACAATGAAAGGGTATAATGCCCTCCATATGGCAGTAACCCAGAGCTCAAAGGAATTATTTGCCTTTGGGGACTGGATTGCCCAAATTGACACTACGAAGGATCAATTTATTGAAACTCAACATAAGATATTCTAAATATTATTCTGGACGAACAAACGAGAACAGTCCATACTATCGAAACAACCCCTGGATGGACTCCATCCAGTGATTGAGAGCCAGTTGAGATAGATGGTACAGCGACGAACATTTTCGGAGTAGCAACAGGAAGTTCTGCCACTGCAGTGTTGGGTGACACAGTCCTAGATGTCGACGGTTGTTCAGACATATTTAGTCTATCCAAAATATTCCTCAACGATTCTTCAGGACCCTCTGATGGCAGGAGACTAACTTCTGATGAAGAAGGATATAAGGTGATCCCAGCTCCAAATTGCGATGGAGCGTTAGATGGAGGATCCTCCACAATCTCTTCTATGGCAATCAATCCAGGCGGAAGAGGTAGACTGTCAGGTCCGTAAAATATTTCTGGTTCCAAAGAAGGTATAGGTTCTGAAACGACTGATGTTTGGGGAGTAACACCTTCCGAATCAGCTGTAGATGGAGCCGGTTCAGGAATAGAAGTGTTTACCGTCACACTAGGATCAGTTGTAATGTCCTTTTGTGGCTACGGAATTTCTTCTGTAGAGGCAGGGATACCAGAAATGTTCGGAGTAACCGATGTCTCCGAGAATGTCAGAGTACTTGCTCCAACCAAACTAGGGGACTTCGATCTGGTCAAATGAGGTCGCTTTGTCTGGAGTCAATGACTGTTGATTCATAAACCTCCGTGAACAACAGGGTTTTTATTGACTTTCTTCCACGATTGCGGATTACTCGATAAAATCAAAATAAAAGGGGAAAATGATTCCAAATTAAATGAATTTTAGACGCTTTGACACAACTTGTGTTTTCAATTTTTAAGATTCGAGAAAAAAACAAAAGATGACTCTATTCACCTTCGATTTTTTAATGAGCCTAAAGTGGCAACTGCTCAAATGGACCTTTTCCTTTAAGGAGTATGAAAAGGAACGAAAGGGACTACTCTGGAAATCTAGACAGACGGATTACCAAACCAATCACAAAACTGCAGAATACTTTTTAGAGTATGGTATTCAATCTTCCCGAATGTTGTGTTCAGTGCATTACGGTCGATAGGGCGGCAGACATGGCTTCCTAAGGATAAAGGATATAGCTTATTGTGGTCTCCCAATATGTACTTGACGGTATGTGGGAGCACAAGTCCGTACTGGCACTTGTCGTCTCAAAGAGGAGGAATCAGGAAACCAGCAATGAAAGCAATAGTTACCAGGCTTTACGATGTCAGAATATGTCTCTAGCCTAGACTTCTAAATGTTGTGCATTAGGTTATAAAGCATTTTTATGTTCAATGAATTTATTTTATATTTTATCTTTCTTAAGAAATTTGTCTTTCAGGTTCACCGTGTGATATAGATATATAATTCCTAAAATGCAATCTAAGATGATAAACAATCATTTAATCTTCTTTTTGCAATGAAAACCCTAGCTACTAAGGAAAGAGAAATGAGATTCTTTCAACATAGAGCATAGAGCACACACTAGATGCACTGTCCTAAATTAAACCAACAAGCAGTATAAATGCAAATGCACATGCATGTATTTGTTTTTAGCCTTCTTAATGTGTGAATGACAAGAAGAATGCTAAGTACAAATCTGAATTATCTTTTCAAAGCGACAGTACTAACAATTTTTCTTCAAAATACGAAAGGAAGATAACGACAACACTTTGCGATTTTTGAATTGAAAATTGCTATCGATGCTTGAAAAACCACTAATTCAAATCAAATACAAGAGTAACAATATAATAGACCATCAAGAACAATAGGATTCTTTTCATTGACTGAAAATGACACTTACGACACTTCCAAATCAAAAGACGATAGTTTTATTACGCTACTTCTTTGTAAAAGAGAACTATAAATGGCACACAATGCACAAAAAACAGTCACAGTTCTTTGCACAATGGAGGTGGAATGATGGAAAGGAAAGGGGTTTCCACAGAGGTGTACTGATCACAGATGACAAAACTCCTGAATAAAGCTGAAGAGGGTGAACAAAAAACCAAAATCTGGAAGTAGAAGAGGTCTTGTTTGATCAGTGCACCTATAACACAGGGAAAGTGCAATGCACTGCACCTACTGCACATGGGAGGTGTGATGCATCCAGATTCCCAAGAGGATAAGGTGCGATGGTCCAGGGATGAGACTTCAACTTCGTTCTTGGTCACAGTTTGCAGATGAGTTCAGGGATTTAGGCCGAGCAAGTGATGTTCAATAAATATAAATCACGGGGGCTAATCTAATGAGGTTACTAGAGCCACCACCAAGGAAATCAGGATATTTGCAAATCGATTGTTTAGTTTATAAACAAAACCCAGAGATAAACTGAAGCAACATTGATCTACTTTTCACTTTCATAGAAAATGCAGTTCGAAGGCTAGCTGGCTTGACTTCAGGCTCCGTCTATAAGTTTATAAAACAAACAAATATAGACAAGCAAACAATCTATTCATTCGCCAGCGAAGTCGACATTTTGTTATCGGGAAATCTAGCGTCCACTCAAAGCTGCTAGTCACACTAAGATGGGTAGCTATCTTAGAAACAAACAAACCAAAACTACTTTTTCTTTCCTTTATGAGAACTAGATAAGAGGGGAACAAAGGACACCAACCTCAGTCTTGCACTTTGTTCCTTGCTTGGTTCCTCTCCCTTCTGACAGATCCTTGCAGCTCCTTCTTCGCTTACCCATCTTCAAAGAGCACTTGTGGAATCAAAGTGGCATAATACTATCGAAGAACAAAGATCTACAATCATAAACAATATAGGACCAGATATATATTGACCACACAAATGCATATATCATCAAACATACAAGAATGTGGAGGAAAACTTGAATAGATTTATTAATATCAAGAATAGCAAAGAGGATTACAACCCATTGTTCTGACCCAGTGCCATACCCTCAGCATGAAAGCCATTCTTCACCTCATGAAAAGATTAGATCACCCAACACTATGATATTACACCAAGAAACCAACAACACTTCCTTACAAGATACAAGATTCCAGCCTCCAAGCTCTGGATCTTTGTGATGAGGGATCCATATATAGATGATTGTAGGGGGGTGAGTCAGCTTCCGAGATTTTGATTAGTGTCCTCTCTGTGATAGTTCTTGATTCCACTTGGAGATTGATAATCTCTTACTCATCCCTGGGTGAATTCAGAGAGGCAAGTGTCACAGGAGAAGTTTCTGGAAGATTCCATGATCATCCACCTTGCAAATTGTCTCTGTCAATTGTATACTCTCGCCCATCGCACCCTACAGAAGGGCTTTATAGTATGCATCACACTTTTTACACCGAACAGGTGAGATGCATCGTAACTTCTGCACTGGGCAATATGTATGGTCCAGTTTTTACCAGTTCTGAGTAGTTTTTTGTGGAGAACTTCTGGGAGATGATGTAATCAGTTGACCTTGTTCCTTTAGGGTGTGAAGCAACAATTTTAGGGACTTATAAGCCCTTGGTTTATGGACATGTATGATTGGGATTGCAGTGCCCAAAAATGTCTATAAAAGAACCGCAAACCCAATCACATATGTCCATAAAACAAGGGCTTCTAAGTCCCTAAAAATGTTGTTTCATACCCTAAAGGAACAAGGTCAGCTCATTACATCATCTCCCAGAAGTTCCCCACAGAAAACTGCTTAGAACTAGTCAAAACTAGACCATACAAACTTCTCAGCACAGAGGGTGCGATGCATCTCACCTTCTCAGTGCAAAAAGTGTGATGCATATTGAAAATCCCTTCTGCAGGGTGTGATGGGCGAGAGTAGACAAATGGTAGAGACAGTTTGCAAGGTGGATGATTATGGAATCTTCCAGAAGCTTCTCATGTGACACTTTCCTCTCTAAATTCACCCAGGGATGAGTAAGAGATCAACATTCTCCAAGTGCAGTCAAGAAATATCAGAGAGATGACACTAATCAAAATCCCAGAAGCTGACTCACCCCCCTGCAATCATCTATATATGGATCCCTCATCCTAGAGATCCAAAGGCTGGAATCTTGTATCTTGTAAGGAAGTGTTGTTGGTTTCCTGGTGGAATATTATAGTGTTGGGTGATCTAAGCTTTTCATGAGGTGAAGAAGGGTTTTCATGCTAGGAGGATGACGTTGGGTCAAATCAATGGGTTGTAATCCTCTCTTCTAATCTTTATATCAATAAAGCTATTCAAGTTTTCCTCCAAATTCTTGTATGTTTACCAATATATGCATTTGTGTGGTCAATATATATCTAGTCCTATATTGTTTATGATTGTAGATCTCTGCACTTTGAAGGTATTATGCTGCTTTGACTTTACAGGTACTCTTTGAAGTGGAGTGGTCAAGGGAGGAGCAGCAAAGATCCATCAAAGAGGAGAAGGAACAAGTAGAGAACCAGGCAAAAGATTGAGGTTGGTATTCTTTGCTCCTCTCCTATATACTTCTCGTAAAGGAAAACAAAAGTAACTTTAATTTATTTGTTTCTAAGATAGCTAACCGTCTTAGTGGGGCTAGCAACTCTGCATAGACACTATATTTCCCGATAACAAATTGGTGACTCCGCTAGGGAGCGAATAGCTTGTTTGCTTGTCTATATTTGTTTTCTTTATAAACTTACAGACAGAGCCTCAAGTCAAGCCAACTAGCCTTCGAACAACATTTGCTATGCAAGTGCAAAGTAGATCAATGCTACTTCAGTCTATCTCCGGGTTTTGTTTATAAACTGAACAATTGATTTGCAAACATCCTAATTTCCCTCGTGGTGGCTCAAGTAGCCTCATTAGATCAGCCCCTGTGATTTGCATTTACTGACTATCATTTGCTCGGCTTAAATCCCTGAACTGAGCTGTGAACTGTGACCAAGAACCTAGTTAAAGTCTCATCCCTAGACCATCGCACCTTCTCCTCTTGGGAATCTAGATGCATCACACCTCTCATGTGTAGTATGTGAGATGAATTGCTCTTTCCCTGTGTTATAGGTGCGATGATCAAATAAGACCTCTTCTGCTTCCAAATTTTCGTTTTTTTCTCACTCTCTTCAGCTTTATTAAGGAGTTTTGCTATCTATGATCAGTATACCACTATGGAAACTCCCTTCCTTTGCATGATTCAGCCTCCATAGTACAAAGAACAATAAATGTTTTTATGTATTGTTTGCCATTTAGGGTTCTCCTTTACAAAGAAGTAGTGTAATCAAACTATCGTCTTTTGATTTGGAAGTGTCACAAGTGTCGTTTTCAGTCAAAGAAAAGAATCCTACTGTTCTTGATGGTTGATTACACTGTTACTCTTGTATTTGATTTGGATTAATAGTTTTTCAAGTGTCGAAATCAGTTTTCAATTCAAAATCGCAACGTGTTGTCATTATCTTCCTTTCGTTCTTTTGAAAAGAAAATCGTTAGTACTGTCGCTTCAAACGATTCAAATTTGTACTTAGCATTCTTTTTGTCATTCACACATTAAGAAAGCGAAAAAAAATACATGCATGTGCATTTTCATTTATACTGCTTGTTGATTTTGATTTAGGACAGTGCATCCAGTGTGTGCTCTCTGCTCTATGTTGAAAGAATCTCATTTCTCTTTCCTTAGTAGCTAGGATTTTCATTGCAAAAATAAGATTAAACGATTGTTTATCATCTTAGATTGCATTTTAGGAATTGTATATCTACATCACATGGTGAACCTAAAAGGAAAACTTCTTAAGAAATATCAACTGAAAATAAATTTAATGAACATAAAAACGCTTTGGAACCTAATGCACAACATTTAGAAGTCTAGGCTAGAGACATATTCCGACGTCGTAAAGCCTGGTAACTATCGCTTTCGTTGTAGGTTGAATGATTCCTCCTCTTTGAGATTACAAGTGCCAGTACGGACTTGTGCTCCCATGTACCGTCAAGTATATATTGGGAGACCACAATAGGCTATATCCTTTATCCTTAGGAAGTTGAGTCTGCCGCCCTATCGATCACAATGCACTAAACACAACATTTGGGAAGATTGACTGCCCTACCATAAAAATTATTCTGTGGTTTTGCGATTGGTTTGGTAATCCCTTTCTCTAGATTTCTAGAGTAGTCTTTTTCATTCCTTTTCATACTCCTTAAAGGAAAAGGTCCATCTGAGCACTTGTCAGTTCAGGCTCATTAAAAATCGAAGGTGACTAGAGTCATCTTTAGATTTTTCTTGACTCTTAAAAATTGAAAAAGAAAGTTGTATCAAAGCATCTAAAATTCATTAAATTTGCAATCACTCTTTCCCATTTCTTTTGAGTTGATCAAGTAATCTGCAATCATGGAACAAAGTCAATCAAAACCCCATTGTTCGCGGAGATTAACAAGTCAACCATCTTTGACTTCGGAAATGAAACCATTCTGGAAAAAGAAAACTCGCTTAACCGGATCAAAGTCCCCTGGTTTGCTTGGAACTTGTGTTCCAACATCCTCAAGGACTCCAGTTACTCCAACCATCTCTGGTACCCCTGCCTTTACAAAAGAAGTTCTGTGGCCACAATAGGACATTCGAACTGATCCTAGTGTAACGGTAAACACTTCTATTCCTGAATCGACTCTATCTACAACTGATTTGTAAGGTGTTACCCCTCCAACAACTGTCGTTGCAAAGTATATACCTTCTTCTGCACCAGAAATATTTTATGGACCTAACAGTCTACCTCTCCCACCTGGATTGATTGTAATAGACGAGATTGTGGAGGATCCTCCATCTAGTACTCCATTACATTTTGGAGCCAGGATCACCCTATATCTTTCGTCATTAGAAGTTAGTCTCCCTTCATCACAAGTTCCTATAGAATCGCTAGGAAATCTTTCGGATAGGCTAGATATGTCTGAACAACCGTCGACATCTAGGACTGTGTCATATGATGCACCAGTAGCAAAACTTCCTGCTCCTACTCCAACAATGTTCGTTGGTGTACCATCTGTCCCAACTAGCTCTCAACCGCTATATGGAGTCCATCTAGGGACTTTTTCGACAGTATGGTCTGTTCCCATTTGTTCTTCTGGAATAATATCTAGAATCTCTTATGTTGAGTCTCAACAAATTGATCCTTTGTAACAGTATCAATTTGGGCGGTCCAATCCCCAACGGAAAATCATTCATTTGAGCACTAGATTGCCACCATATGGGGGGTAGTATGCCCTTTCATTATTTCCTCTGGGAGAACAACCATATGGGAGTTCGCAGTAGAATTCAGGTCATGCTGGAATTACATCCAGTGGTTAGGTGCCAATACTGTCTCAACAACCAAGAGTTGTATACTCAATGCAACAAAGCCTACCTGTGTCAAATATCCCCACTACACTGGCCATTGTGACAGTGTTGCAAGTACAAGCATTGCTTGTTGTATGTCAACCTCAAGTCTCTCAGGTCGTAATACAACAACCTCCTGTCTCCACGACACAACCGCAATCACTGATTAGTGGCTCCCTAACCAGAGTGACCCATGTTTAAATTTGTGCTATTACCCCTCATCTTGGTCAAATAGCTAGTATTGGACAACAACAAATGATTTCGCAACCATGGCTGGTGCAATATCAACAACCGCAATTCCAACAAGCTTACCAAGGATCTGAGCAACAAATCTTTGCAAGTAATGGGAAGCTATATACTCAAAACGGTCAACATCAATCATTTCATAATGGTTATGCTCATCAACCTTACCAAAGTTATCAGCATCAAATGCATTATGCTGGTATGCAAAGACCCACTGCTCAGGCGATACCATCCTATCCTGGGTATGCTTCGTCGAACCTGAATCAACACTTGCCCTTTGGGGTGACTTTGGAGTTACTGGATCTAAATCAGCTAACAAATGATCCAATTGCTTATGCCCCTTGGTGGCCGGTGATTTCTCATAAACTTTCGTCAGATATTCCTAAATTTAATGGAAATCCAGGTGAAGACCCGTCGAATCATGTGACGACCTTTCATCTATGGTGTTTATCCAACACTCTAAATGATGATTCGATTAGGCTGCACCTTTTTCAGCGAACGTTAACTGGTCCGGTAGCAAAATGGTACATTGAATTTCCTAGAGCTTCATTTGATAATTTCAGCACCCTTGCCACAACCTTTTTAACCCATTTTCAGTTACCCATAAGGTACAAAACAGGAATAGAGCTTCTTACCAATTTCAAACAGATGACAACCACTCACATATCTGATCATATCCATGGGTGGCGACATCGTCGTAGAATGGTAAAAGCATGTGTTCCTAATCAGCTGGTAGATGAATGGTTTATTAAGTCATTATTACCTTCTATCACAGAAGATGTGGCAAAGGGAGGAGTCATCACTGAAGAGAAAGTCATTGCTGGTGTGTAATATCTAGACTTGATCTATACTCAGTCTGACATGCTTTATGACAAAATCCCTGATGCTCCTAGACCAGAATTTTCTGTTCCTCCTCCTCCTAAATCAAACGAAGACTCTCATGCCAGCGATGGTGTGATAGGTACGACTAGCACGAAAAACGTAAAGGCTACATTGAAGAAAGCTCGCATGGTTTCTAGTCAAAATGAAAATGAAGAACTTCTCGCCTCGGAGGTAAATGCCATGTCAACTAACAAAGGAAAAGAACCGAAGCAACCAGGGGGAAAGAAGAAAAAGAAAGGGAAAAGAAGAAACATGATAATTCATCTCCTGAGAAACCTTCTGCAAACCCTTATGGGCAAAGGAAACCCCCTGCGACGTGTTAGATATGCGATGAGGATCATTGGACGAGAGATTTTCCACATAAAGTTGAAGTCAAGAAACTCTTTAAGAGTTCAAAAACCTCAGCGATATTAACTGATCCATTTCTAAACCCGGGAACCAATCTGGTTTCTAGTGACAATGCTTCCCTATCCCAAGTACTCATGTTGTCAATTTCGAGACAACAAAATGATGCTTTGATATCAACAAGGAATAAAAATTATGGGAATCCACAGCTGTCGAACAACAAGACTACCGATCAACCTAGTAGTTTGACAACAACTTTGACCGAAGTTGTGCCACCCATCATTCCTGAGCTGATGATAAAGCCACCAAAGGGAGTAGTACACAAATCAACATTTAATCCTTGTGCCAGAGCACCACAAAATTATAATATAGTAGAGGACCTGGCCCAATCGCCATCCACTATGTCGACGCTTGAGGTACTAGAAAATTGCCCCTCCAAAAAGCAGGCTCTATTATCAGCAATAGGTGGGATTGACCCAACAATTTCTAACCTTGTGGCCTTTAATCATAAAGGTTATGACCCTCAGTTACCAGCTCAACTTGCTTTCCTTATTCAAGTGAAAGCCCTAAACAAAATTGTTCATCAAACAATTATTGACGAGGGAGCATCTACATGTATTATGTTGATGAGTTGCTAGAAAACTTTGGGCTCACCACCCTTGTTGCGATCGTCAACGACGTTGAAAGCATTTGATGGATGAACATACACTCCATATGGGATTCTAAGTAACTTGCAAGTCGAACTGGGGGGCAAGACTATAGAAATTGATGTTGAAGTCATCAACGGAAACCTCAATTACAACATCCTACTGGGAAGACCCTAGATATATGCTATGGCCACTTTTGTGTCGACATACTTCAGAAAGATTGCATTTCCTTTCCAAGGAGGAATTACAATTTTTGACCAACAATTTTTTCTCCCCAATAGTTCACAAGTTACAGGAAGCATTTCGATGATCCACGGGAGCTCTCATTCGCTTCAAAATATCGGAGTAGGCCTACTAAAAGACCCAACATTTATGGGTACTTTGCCCTACCACCTCCAAATAATCTGGTGGAAGTGGACACGGTGGGAACCTACAATATGGTGTCTTCCATTCAAAAGATATCCGATCACGATGTTAGCATGGATCATTGCAAGGTTTTACCTCCAAACCCAATAGAAATATTATAGCAATCAATGTTTTCGGCATGGGAGGCGAACCCAAATCAACGCTCATCAAGCGTTTGGATAGATAGGTCTAAGGAGTATGGTACCCCTTCAGATCCTTGGTCACATGTACACTCTACAGATGAAGGAATTGTTCAGTCAATGATGATTAACGGGGCACAATGGGAAGATTGCCACCATCGTTCCCATCTTCCAAATTATAAAGAAGATTGTTCCAGTGACCTTGATCATCCTTCAGTATTTGGTTTCCTATGGAATACTATAAATAAGGTGGATTCCGAGCGAAACCTGTCCAATATTGAAGAAACTATCACCATAAATCTTATTCTCCTACAAAACTAGAAATATATTACGCTCTCTTTTGCGAGTTCAGAGGTGTCTTTGCATGGTCATATGAAGAAATTCCAGGCATCGAATCGCGTATAGTTGAACACAAAATTAAGATGTATCCAGACGTCAAACCAGTACGACAACAGCTTCAGCAGGTGTACCCAAAGAAAGTCGTTGCCATCAAGGAAGAAGTTGAAAAACTTCTCCATGCTGGTTTCATTTACCCCGTTCCTCTAACTGGTTGGGTATCGAATATTGTTCCTGTAATGAAAAAGCAAGGAACGATAAGAGTGTGCATCGATTATAGGGATGTAAATCAAGCTTGTCCAAAGGACAACTACCCTACACCCTTCATTGACTAGATAATTGATGAATGCACCGGATGTGAAATATTTTCATTTATGGATGGATTTTCAGGGTATAATCAAATAAATATCCGCTCACAGGACCAGCCAAAGACTGCATTGATTTGTACGCGGGGCACATTCGCTTACTGCAAGCTACCTTTTGGTTTAAAGAATGCAGGGGAAACCTTTTAGAGGGAAATGAATTATGCCTTCCATGACATCAAGCACATCATTCAATCATATCTTGACGATCTTCCAGCTCATTCACGAAAGCAGACCAATCATCCGCAGCATTTGAGAGTGATATTTCTACATTTCCGACACTACAAGATACAAATCAATCCACACAAATGTGTGTTTTGTGTTGGTTCTAGTCGTTTACTTGGCTTTCTAGTTTCGAAAGACATGATTTGTCTCGACCTCTGTAAGGTTTAGGCAATCATTGATTTTCCTCCACCTTCAAATTTGCTTCAGATTCAGAAACTCCAAGGGAAAGAAAATTTTCTGAGGAGTTTCATTCCAAATTACGCCGAAATTGCTAAAGGTTATACTTGTCTGTTGAAAAAAAAAGTACCCCTCATCTAGGATCAGGTCGCGCAAGCTTCCTTTGATGCTTTAAAGGAATCCCTAATAAAATCATCATTAATGTATGCTCCTGATTATCAAAAAGACTATAACCTGTATTTGGCTGCAGCAGTTACGACCATAGCAATGGTTTTAGTTCAAGATGACAATGGAATTGAACATCCTATCTATTATTTAAGATGAAACTTAAATGATATGGAAAGCAAGTACTCCTATGTTGAAAAGCTAGCTCTCACAGCTGTTCAAGCGATACAGAGATTTCGACACTACATCCTCTTTCGAATAACTACCATTTTGTCAGATTGCAACCCCATGACTTACATCTTGTCGCAACAGTTACTGGGGGGAAAATATTCCAAATGGATAGCAATTTTGCAAGAGTTTGATCTGGAATTCGCAAAATCTAAATCAAAGAAAGCTATGGTTTTCGCGGAGTTACTATGCGATCTCCCATTGTCGTCCAACGATTCAACATCCATTGCAACAATCATGGAAGAATCTTTGTTTCTGATATCTTCAAGAGATCCGTGGTATGGAGATATAATCATCTATCTCCAGACCCAAACATATAGGTCTAATACCTCCCGTTCGGAGCAGCGACGTACTCGATACCAAGCAAAAGACTACATGATCGTCAGTGATACACTTTACTATCGTGGTATTGATACAGTTCTGCGGAGGTGCCTCACCCATGAGGAGGAAAAGAAAGTCCTGAATGATTTTCATTCAGGCATGTGTGGGGGGCATCAATCTGGTTACGCTACAATGCAAAAGATTTTATGAGCAGGGTACTTTTGGCCAATAATGTTCAAAGATTGCATAACCGCAATTAGAAGTTGCCATGCTTTTCAAATCTTCGACTGTAAAACTAGAATACCACCCGTGCCTCTGCAACCAGTAGTCGTTGTTGGGCTATTCTCCAAATGGGGCATAGATTTCATGACATGTAACCCCACCTCGGCTGGGGGCCATGGGCATATCATAGTCGCAGTTGACTATTTTACGAAATGGGCCGAGGCGATGCCTACATTAAACAACAGTGGCGAAACGACTGCTCTTTTCCTTTTCAATCATGTAGTCTCCATATTTGGTGTTCCACAAGATATAGTCACAGATGATGGATCGCATTTTGCAATCACATGATGGTTGACTTGGCTGCCAAATTAGGACTATCCCACGATAGCTCTACTCCATATTATCCACAAGCTAGCGGGCAAGTTGAAACAATCAACAAAGTCCTGAAGCGCATGCTGCAAAGGATGATTGGATTCCATAAACGAAGTTGGAACCTAATCCTATACTCACCCTTATGGGCATACCGGACATCAGTGAGAAATACGACCGGGTTTACACCCTTTCAACTGGTGTATGGCCTGGAAGCAATCTTACGAGTTCAGTGCGAAATCTCGTCCCTCAAGCTCACAATCGACCTTCTCCCTGAAACTTCAGAAGAGGAGGCTCGTTTCTTGGAATTAATCCAACTAGATGAAACCTTTCATGATGCCACCTTGGCTAATGAAGCCCATAAGAAATGGGTCAAGCGCAGTTTGACAAGAATGTCAAACCGCGTGTGTTCTCGGAAGGTGACCTAGGCTTACTTTACGACCAGGAGTCCGAGAAGTTGGGAGAAGGTAAGTTCAAGTCTTTATGGATAGGCCCCTATATTGCCAAGCATGTATTGGCAAAAGGATCCCATGAGTTAGTTGATTATGTTGGGATTCCACTTGCGCAACCCCGCAACGGGTTGTACATTAAGTGTTACTATGCTTAACTTAGTATAGTAACCCCTATGCTTTTTTTACATTTTTGTTTTCACTAAGAGCAATCATTTTTGGTTAGGTAATCCACTTTTTCATTTGTTACAGATTTCGAACGCATTGGAATCATTTGTAGGATATGCTGATGGAGCAAACCGTAGTTCACGGAACCTATCTTCTGCAGCCTGGGCCATATTTGATCCAAGCGGTGAGTTAGTAAGTTTTAGAGACGTATGTATTGGCCGATCAACGAACAACATCACTGAATACAACGCGTTGATAGAGCTCCTCTCTGATGACATCGCACATGGCATATGCCAACTTGTGGTCAAGCTAGACTCACAGCTCGTCATTCTACAACTCACTGGTATCTATTTTGTACGAGATCCAGCTATCTATCGCATGTTCCTAAGGGTCACGATTTTGGAAAGACAGTTTGAATCTATCCAATATCAATATATTTCTAGAAACTTAAACACATTAACAGATTCATTGGCAAATTATGTGTTAGATAGACATTTCCAACATTTATAAAAGAAAAGCATTTCATCAATATTTGCATCAGGATCATGTAACTTAACCAAAATGAAGCTCTGAAAATCAAAAATATATATATAAATGTTTATGGTTTACACATAGTGTTTTGTGTCCAAGAAAAAATTGGTCAGATGACCCAAAAACTCAAAATGCTAGGGGGCATCCTAGTCTAATGGTGCTGGTGATAACAGGTCATCACCTGTGCAATCATGCGTGAAAGCCTAGTCCATCGACGTGGCACGCCAGTAGTATGTCGTTGTAATCTCAGAGGCAGCTTGTCAGTCCTCACATCTGGGACACCGAGAATGAGGCCTTTGATATAATCCTGCAATGCTACAAGAGTCTTGGTCACATCCAAGTCGCGAAGGACAGCCCTCCCTATAGCCTCCCCTACTGGAACAGAAGCTGGTGCTATCAGGCGCACTGCTGGTCTCACCGCTCTGATATCTGCATGAGCACATGAGTTTTGATTAATCTTGATAAAAGAAAAGACAGGAACACTATAAAATCAATAAACAGGGATATGGTCAGAAATTTTACCTATAGCACTCGACTGCTCGCCAGCCGGCAGCACCAAATCTTGGTCACCCCGGAAATCCATACCAGCATATGGACACTCAACATAAACCATCTCCTGACAGTTGAACCACTCAAAGAAGACATAATAGAAAGAAACATGTGGCTGACTAGCATGTCGGGCCATAAGGTTAACCCATCTCTACATCCGTGGCTCAGTTGGTGGCGGCAAACCAAGTGAAATGTACTGTGGCTGCATCAGTGGGATCTTCTCCAAGGCAAAAGCGGTCAAAATGGAACCATAGCCAAAGTTCTTAGATCGCCCATTTTTCACCTTGGTAAGATGTTCTTTTATTACCGGAAGTACTGCATCACACCGGTTGAACACCTCTGGTTCAAGGCATTTTAAGGCATATTGCATATAGGACCTGTTGGCCAAGTGAAGAGCCGCACTACCAGCCAGTCTAGTAAAGGTGAACAAGATGGTCCTCAAAGACTAGTCAGTGACATCTTGGATATTGATCTTTCCATCCCTAGTCGGCTGAGATCCTTCTCTACAGTATTGGCGAATATAATCCCTCACAGATTTTCCCCCATGGGCGGAACCTGATAGTGAGAGAGGGGCACCAGGCCTCGATAAACCGGTCAGAAAGTAGATGTCCACGACAGTCAAGGGGATGGATTTGCCTCTAATCTAGAACACCTAGTTGGTAGAATCCCATGCATCGAGGAAATATTACAACAAGTTGATTTGTTGCCTCATGCTAGAGATGCGAAAGAACTTGAGAAAACCACAGCTCCGCAATGTAGTTACTGTACCCAGATCATGTAAAGAAACCATGTCCTCTTCTTCATGCTGGCATTCGCACCACGTAACAACCATTTTTCTTCGATGAATCTCTGAAAAACAAACAAGAGAAGAGTCAAGATCTTGATTTGGCAAAAAATAGGCAAGATTTCCATGAAAAAAAGTGCACAAGTTTCCCTCCTTGTGCCCATCACACCCCAGTTGTGTACTGGGAGTGATGCATACTGACTGGCCAATGGCCAACCTAGTATGCATCGCACCTTTCGATATACACAGGGTGCGATGGGGGAAAAATGAATTGTTCAAACCCTAGAGGCTCAGAAAAGTAGGGAAACATGCTCAGAATTCAAAAAATAAAGAATGCAACTAAAAAGCACAGGTTAAGCTCCTACCTGGTCCAGACGATGCCAAGAATCGTCGACAGAATCTCTCAGAATCAGCTAGTGAAAATCAAGGGGAAAGCACCTCCAAAGCTCCAACAATCTCAAGCTCAAATGAAATGGTAAAATGAGGGGTAAAAAACTACTTTTAAGTTACTTTTCACGTAATTCAAGTAGGGTATTAATGTTTTAACTCATTTCTCAAGCATGTAGTCTCATTTCTAATCAGTTTGATGGAGTAATTGAATAGGTAGTATGGCCATCAAAATAGCATAGTGCTAATGGTGGGTCGAATATCAATGACCATTATCATGAGTAGTTTTTATGCGAAGTTCAAGCTCGTTAAAAATTAGACCTAAGCAATGAGCAAATGTTCCCCCAGAGTTTAAGCTCATTAAAAAATTAACCAACCTCTGGTAAATAACCATTGTGAATGCATTATCATCAGATTTTTGAGCCCTGGTAGTTTTCTTACCATCACCTCCACTCTGTTTTAGCCGATCATATGCCTCCATTTGATTGTTTACCCTTTTGAGGAACAACTGCGACGAGTGATTCTGTTAGCCATCCTTGTGACACTATCGTGATTGGAAAATTCCAAACCTTACCTGAAATTAGTAGCTACCCGAAAATATCACTCGTTCCTTAGAAACGAGTCTCCTTTAAGCTCTTTTCATCTGACTCGTAAAATATGAAAAGATTTCCAAGCAATTGGCCTCTCTAGCTCGTTAAAGCTACCTAAAGTGCTATCCCTCCTCTAGATTTTAATCTTTTTTGGACCTGACATATTATTACACAAAATGATCAAGCGCTTGTCTTGTTCGGCTCGTTAAAACTATTGAAAATTCATCCCTTTCATATTATTTTATACTTTTTCGGACTTAAGGGATTATATGACGAAAAAGGATTAATGGAGTTTCCTTTCTGTCCCTTCTTAGACTCTCTAAAAATTAAAAAAGGACCGAGTTGTCTTTGTCGTTAAACCCGTTAAAGCCAATAGCGACAAACTTTTCCATAGAGACAAGAATGAGTTTCACTGTCGCTAGGCTCGTTAGAACATAGCGACGGGTTTGCCCAAAGGGAAAATTATAGAATAAGAATGTGTTATCCTCCTCAAGCTTGATAAAAATAAAGAGGTACTGGTCAGCAATGACTGGGGAAAATTGGAAAGAAAATTGAAGAAACTTTATTGGTAGTGAGTCGCTCTTAAACATGACACTTTCACTCCATCAACACGATTGAGTCGGGTTGGGTTATTTCTTTCACCGGTCATACTACCATTGGTCCATCGTACCATCCATCTTTGGGGTTAACGCTACAAATCCATTTCAGTGTCACCGATATGTTCAAGAGAAGTCGATTAGAGAATTCATCAACCTAGCTTATGTCTCACCCACTGTAATACCTTCACGCTTCATTCTTTCATGACCGCCACCATGAAACCTGTATCATCAGATCATTTTCATTAAGGCCCTCCTACGACGGGTCACTTCTTTTTGACCACAGGTCATTATCCAAGAAGTCGACCTACAAACAACCCTTTCAGTACTTTGAAGCTTGCATGCCTCAATTGCAAGTTTCTCACTTCCGATGATAGGTTTACATCAATGGCCTTCGACCAAAATATTTTACGTGGTGTTCGACGCCAAGTCCCATGTTCACACCACGCAAATTGTACTCTAGTACCTTGAGGGTCATCATCATTATCGGTGATTCCTCTCACACCTGTTAACAACTTACATCATTGGCTGGTAATTAGGCGATGTCTTTCCATGTTTGACTCCAGAACATTTTTCACATGGATCGACTTGTACTCTGGGCAAAGATTGGATGAGTTTGAAGACCCCAGATCTAGTTTCATCCATCCGGGCTGCGATATATTCAGGAAAATAAAGACATCAAATGTACATCGTTGCTGCACAAATGATCATCTGAATCAAAGGATGATGGCTCTATCAGAATCATCAGTCTGCCACATAGATGTTTGTCTATCCTATGCACATGAAAATGAATTTATAAAGATGAGCATGGAAACGCCCACCTCATAGATCATGAAAATGTTATGAAGATAATGTATTGTATTGTATCTTATTACAGGTCGTCTTCTAGTTCGAAAAACCTCGAATCCTCATGATAAATAATTTCACCCGACATCAAAGATATTTAGGGGGAAAATGTTATAGACATATTTGGGCTAACCCCAATCACATATGTCCAAAAACCAAGGGCTTCTGAGTCCCTAAAAATGTGGTTTCATACCCTAAAGGAACAAGTTCAGCTAATTACATCATCTCCCAGAAGTTCTCCACAGAAAATTGCTCATAACTGGTCAAAACTGGACCATACAGACTGCACAGTGTAGAGGGTACGATGCATACTGAAAAGCCCTTCTGTAGGGTGTGATGGGCGAGAGTAGACAAATGGCAGAGACAGTTTGCAAGGTGGATGATCATGGAATCTTCCAGAAAATTCTCTTGTGATACTTGCCTCTCTGAATTCACCCAGGAATGAGTAAGAGATCATCAATGTCCAAGTGGAATCAAGAACTATTAGAGAGAAGACACTAATCAAAATCCTAGAAGTTGACTCACCCCCCCGCAATCATCTATATATGGATCCCTCATCGCAGAGATAAAAAGGTTGGAATCTTGTATCTTGTAAGGAAGTGTTGTTGGTTTCCTGGTGGAATATTATAGTGTTGGGTGATCTAAGCTTTTCATGAGATGAAGAAGGGCTTTCATGCTGGGAGGATGACGCTAGGTCAGATCAATGGGTTGTAATCTTCTCTTCTAATCTTTATATCAATAAAGCTATTCAAGTTTTCCTCCACATTCTTGTATGTTTGCTAATATATGGATTTGTGTGGTCAATATATATCTGGTCCTATATTGTTTATGATTATAGATCTCTGTACTTTGAAGGTATTATGCTGCTTTGACTTTATAGGTACTCTTTGAAGTGGAGTGGTCAAGGGAGGAGTGGCAAAGATCCGTCAAAGAGTAGAAGGAACAAGCAGAGAACCAAGTGAAAGATTGAGGTTGGTATTCTTTCCTCCTCTCCTATCTACTTCTCGTAAAGGAAAACGAAAGTAACTTTAATCTATTTGTTTCTAAGATAACTACCTATCTTAGTGGGACTGGCAGCTCTGGATAGACACTAGATTTCTTGATAACAATTAGTAGTCCTATCAGCGCAGCAGTCATCCTAACAAACATGATTGGTCATCTTTGGCATGAGAGAGCCCCCAGGCATCACAACAGGCTGTCAAAAATATCTGAATATGGTTATTCCTCTGTCAGAAGAAGAAAATCTCTTAGCCATGCCTGCCTATTGAGGGAATCAAATGGTTAAGGGACAGATCAGACAAGTTTAAGACTCTGAGCCTTCTAGAGAGCTGAGGAGCATTGTAAAGGGCCTATAAAAGGTAGAAAACCACATGTAAAAAGGGTTCAACTTCTGGAGACTATTGAGACTTTGATACTCAAGCTTCTCATCTTCATTCTAGCAATATAAGCATCTTTTACTGTTATATGTTCAATATCCATTTTCTCTTCTATTCCAATCTTGCACTTAAACAAGTTGTTCATGTTTTTTCTGTGTCTAATGCCAGATAATTGTCGTCTTATCTCTGCGTTGATAAATTAGATTTGCAAGATTCTTTTACTCCGTGTAGTTGGCCATTCATATGTGTTTATATATGCATCTACTGATACAGTAGGTATTCGCCATTGATTCATTAAATCTAGAAACTATTAAGCATTAGTGGTCTAAAGCCTTGTAAAAACTAAGGGTGTTCATGCATGTCTTGAGTAAAAACAGAGTAGAAATGGTTATTTGGCTTGATCCAAACCATCTTTTATTCCCATAGTTCAGAGAAAAATATTAACAATTGCTTGAGTTTGTAATTTTCCCTAGCATCTCCGACTTACAACCTAGGATAGTTTCATGGGGTGATAACATGACGATTCCAACAGTGGGTACTAGATGTTATCAAAGAAATATTTCCACTTTTGTTGAAAAACACTAATATATTTTAACGATGACATATTATTTTACTCAGTGCATAGAAATAGTTCCTTTAAGACAAGTTAACAACCAAGAAGTCATCCACTTCTTGAAGGAAAACATTTTAACCAGGTTTCATGTTCCTACGTCTCTTCTCTTTGATAATGCAACTTATTTTTCTTCATTGAAAATTTATGAATTCAGATTAGAAAATGGTATTGCATTAAAGAATGCATCTAACTATTACCCATATGGAAATGGTTTATCATAATCAACAAATAAAAACCTCATCCACATAATCAGGAAAACCGTTTTCTCTAAGCAAAGTAACTAGTGTAATTCTTCGAAAAATGCTTTATGGGTTCACCATGTAACTCCTAAGACTTCTGTGAAAACATTAAATACTTTTGTTTTATTGAAAATAAGTTATCTTGATTCAAAACCTATATCTTTGAACCTTGAAACTCTCCCAATCTTCCCAAGGTAGACTTTTCCTTCTGGTTCAAAGCAGGGTAGACACTTTTCTTAAACTTGAGGAAGAAAGGATAAAAGACAAAGACATATTCATCATCCATCAAAATCATGTTAAGCACTAGATTGACAGGAAATCCACATGGGCAAAGATTTTTAATTTGGATGACTTAGTACTGAAGTGGGAAAAATCCCACGAAGACTAAGGAAAACACACGAAGTTTCAAACTCTATGGATTGGCCCTTTCAACATCGAGGAAAAGCTTAGTCAGCGTACCTTCAAGATGAAATATTTAGACAAGAGCACTGATACTCTTCCCACAAATGGTTGATATTTGAAATGTTATTGCCAATAACAACTTTAAGTTGCATTTCTTGTACAATCTTTTCTTTTGTTCTCTTTTCTTTTCGTTTGTGTTAGTTATGTTTGTCATGTCATGTTGAGATCCATATTGTTTTCTTTCTTGGTCATTGCACATAAATAATACCTTGTGTGAAAAGTACATGACTTGAAAGGCTTTGTGGTGAAATAAAGAGAAAATGTGACAACCACAAGTTATTTTTTTGTTCTTCTTCTTTTTTTAAGAAATATATCATGGGTTGAGCTAGGTCTAGTCGGAAAATATGATACATCCAAAAGGAAAAACTTGAGGGAACCTATTAAATCCACATTTATTCTAGTATCGAAAATCCTCGAGTTGGTGAATATCTACTTGGTGTTACATGCTTATCCAATCTAGTAGAGAAGGATAAGGGGAAAATATAAAGCAAGAACACCAATATTAGAGGTTATAAAAATACTTCTTTGAAGGGGAAACCTCTTATCCTCTCAATAAATTCGGATCCCTCTTTCGGCCCTTGAAAATATTAAGTGTCAAAGTATAGTCCTATTAAATAAATAAATAAAGGGTGAAAGAAGAGAAAGGCTTCTAGCAGAGGGAGGTGAAGCAAGCGACTTCATTGGGGTACTTTCCAGGCCTATTGGTAGTGAAGCAACATTTGTGCTCCTGAAGTGACTCCACTAGGGTACTTTCTAGGCCTTCAGGTAGCTGACCAACACCATAGATGAAACTCATACTATGAAAATATTAAACTCGCCACTCACATTACCCTTTCCTAGATTGAAATAATAGTGTTATGGCATATCTTTTCTTTTGGAACCAACTGAAAGTGAAGTGAGGTACTATGTATACAATTGGGTCAGGTGGGGGGAGTCAGGGCAACCCAATTGGGGAATCAACACTTCCAGAAGGGTTAACCCTCTAACTCAAAATTTTATCCTAAAAAAGAATTTCAATTTCATCCAATGTGTCGGAAATTGTTGTCGTTGCTACAACACCCTCCAATATTTGGCTACATTTAAATTTTATAGCCTAATCATTTTTCACATCAAGTATGGTAGTTGGGGAGTGTTTTAAAATTGGTGGTTTGATGTCTATTTATAATTGTTTGAGTCTTCCTAAGTTGTATTGATGTGTTGGTGTGTGTCACACATGATTCTATGTCTAAACTCGTCATTTATACCCCTTGTACTATCTTCCACACTTAGACAAATTTTGGTTGCAATGTGAACCCATTAAATCCAGGAGCGTACTCTCAATCATTGAGTGGGAATCACTTTTTGTGAACCTTATGCTCCCAAGAGCATATATTCCACTCCTAAGAACCATTCCCCTTCCTTGTTCTGAACTGTTCCATGAGGAACCAAGTCTTCCTTTGAGCACACTAATTCAACTCAAATAAGCATGTGCTCCTTGAGCACATGATCACACGCTGGTGAATCGAAGCCTAAAGCCTTCAAACTTAAGAAATGATCCCTACACCATCCTTTTCCTTCTTGAGTGCATGAGCACACCCTAAAGCCCTGAATCAATTTTCTTCAGCCTTCAGCAATGTGCCCTACACTCTCCTTGTTTGTCAGAAACCCAAAGCCTCATCGTTCATCCTTCATACTTGTAGCCTCCTTTGAGATCATCCCTCTCCTCTTCAGTTCTTTAGTGCCTCCCAAAGCCCCAAATACTCATATCCTTAGCCCTTCAAACTTTCAAACTGTAACCTTTCATCGAAACGTTCTCCTTGCCTCTCCTGAGTGCACTGTTAAGACATGAATGAAAAATTGAATGAAACATGTTAGAATATGATATTTTTCAGGCTGAGGTTTACTTGCCATGAGTGATTGCAGCTATACGTATTTCAAGAAAAACATTGAAGGATGCATGAGGAAGATCAAGCAAAGAGGGAAGTCAAAAGAAGCATTTGAGAACAAAGAACACTATGAAGTTTTCATAGTCGAAGCACCCCTAGAGACTCCATGGGACCAAAGATGCTTTGGAGGGTGAAGACAATGCTGGTTCGAATTTACATGAAAGAACAAAGACATTTACTATAAGCCCAGATTATCAATAATAGTGATTTGTCATGTCTCATCACATGATGATGTGGAAGCATTGACGTAACCACGTAATTGATTTCCAATAGTCACGTAAGAAAACAAAACCATGTATAGAATTCAAAGGACATGGAATTTGAAGATTCATATGTAATTCCAAAATTAATTTATAAATCCAATGGTTCTAGAAGTCCAAAGGTCATTAGAAGTTAGAAAGTCAAGAGACATGAGGATATGAAAAGTCATGCCTCAAGTTATAAAAGTTTCCTCATTACTCAAGAAAAGGAATTTTAACCTTAGTGATAAGCCTCATCATTGTTAACTATATGGACCTTAATACACCTCCAAGATTACTAAAATCAACTATTCTCATAATTCCTTACATGTTTTAATTGTATTTTTCTTAATGAGATGAGTAAAAGTAAGATGTTATATCTAGTGGTCTAATGTGCATTGATTACAGGGTTTTGGGAGCAACTCATGGCAATTTTGGCTAATTAACGTGCAAGAAATCAAACGAGACAAGAAGGACATATTATAAGAGATGGATCTTCCTCATTAAATCCTCACTCATTCGAATATCCCTCAATCAAATCACACTAGCTCAAAGATGCAAGAAGCCGAGTCATGGAGAGCATGGGCAGTCGCGCCAATGATAGTTAAGAACCAGTTCATCTTGAGTTTGAAAGCCAAGCCTCCCTAGAAATAAATAAGTTGTTGGAGACTTCCATTTTATAATAAGAAGTCCTAGAGCCTCATTAGGACTAAATTTTTTTATGTAAGAGCACTAAGCATTTTCGAGATAAAGGATTGTGGAAAAACACTGTTATGTAATTTTTTTATATGATAATGAGAATGAGAATTTCCTTGACCCAACAATAAGTTGAATTAGAGGGCTGAATCTTTTGGGTTAGGGCCCAACCATAGAAGCAAAGGTTCCTCTTATGGTACTTGTATGCTTAGGTTATTTCATAGATTAATTGTTGAATTGATTTTAGCATTGTTTCATTGCAAGGAGTGGTGAATTTGATTAGTTTGATTCCATTTGTGCATAGCTATAGCAGTAGATTTAGAGTTATAAAAGAATACCAAAAATAATGATAGCATGTGGATTTGGCCTCACTCCTCCCTTTAGGGACCATGGTTTGAGGAAAAAATCATATTCAGACCCAAAAAGGCAGAATTTTGATTTCTTATGGAATATATGGTTTCCTGCTATTTAGGCCAACATCTTTTCAGTTGTCAAGAATAGGTTTCAGTTGTTATCTCTTCCATCTCTAGCTTTATATTAGATCTCATGGTGTTTCACAAAATTCTACAAATATTTCCATGCACGAACTAGGCAATTAAATAATGGAATTATGTTTTCTTATGTTGATTGGAAATCTTTCTTGTTTGACATGATTCATGGGTAAATTCTAGTGATGTGTGTATTGCAGGAGTTTCAATAATACAGGAAGATCTCATGTCAGCAACCCCAGCCTAACCTCAACCATCCATGATCACCAAGAGCCACTAAGTCCATCAATCAATTTATCATTCCATAAGAACAACATTCCAAGTTTGTTCATCAAATCCAACCATCTTACAAACTTTGGTTTGAGTTCTGAGGGAACCCTAGCCACTCCCTTGCCTTATCTCTTCCATCATTCACCTTCCCTAAGCCCTATACCACCTTCCAAATCACTCCTATTTCTTTCAGTCGTATCCCATAGGAATACAGGGGATCTTGTAGGAGCATTAGGAAATCTCATAGGCGCATTAGGACATCTTTTAGGACAACCTTTAGCGGCCTATTTTGAGACAAATTTGTGGAAAGAGCATCCAGAAAGATAGGAGAAGACCCATACTTGCCTCCCAAGCCATATGAACTTTCACAACCATCTCTAACCCACCTGCCATACCACCAAGAAGAATTACCATTCATATTTTCAACAAAAAGAAGAAAAAGGAAAAAAGGTTATTGTGTTCATTCATATACACAATAGTAAAGTCTTTGATTATCTCATATCTCATGCCTAGGATAGTTAGGATTACTGACATGTTAGCTTTAGGACTCTTACGAAGCAAGATATCTTAATAAGTAGTTAGATAAGTGGTGTGTTTAAATCATTTATTTCATTGTTTCATTATTATAGTAGACAATATTTCAATTCTCTCAATTAGGGTAAAATCACCCTTTCTCCATTGGTAATCAAATTTCTTCTAAAACAATAGAAGGTTGATTTGAGAAACCCTAGTGGTATATCAAGAGCTCAACAGTGACAAAGAGTGGACCCATTACACCTACTTGTGTATAAAACATGGTCACCTCCAAGTTCGTATGAGCCCCGGGTTGATAAAGTAAAGTTGGTAGCCCTAGGAGTTGTAGCATTCTTGCTGCAATATTGGTGCTCATTACTTTTTGGTGTCATTTGAGGAGGTTTCTGAATAAGATGTGATTTATTCTTTCTTTCTTCCATTTCTTATCTCTTTTATTATGTTATTAGCTTCATTTCTGCAGAAGTAATTGTAAGCTGGTTTCCTTCTCTTTCCATTATGAAAGCGAGACTTCATTGAACATTTAGTTTCCATTCAATTTGTTATTTCAATTCTGCAATTAGTCTCTAGCTTCACAAACAAGTAAAAACAAAAACAATTCTTTCATGCCTCGTAGGAATAAGAATAACTTAGGGAAATTTCTACCAAATACCCCCACCACTTGAAACATCCAACCTTCCATCTTCTTTGGTGCTTGTGAATTGGAGTACCCCTTAGGCGAACAACCAGAGTTTTTGAAGAGCCTATAGGGGGAGAAGAAGAAGGAGAACCCATTCCAACTGACCTAATGGCTGAAAATAGAAATGAAAAAGGAGATAGAGAAATAATTGAGGGTGTTTATCAAATCATAGAAACCAATAGGGATGCCAAGATGAAAAACTTAACCCCCTCTCCTCTTCATCACTTCCATGTCCTGACTTCAGAAGATCTAGATACTTTATTGTTTGAGATTGTTGTCATATGCAGAACTTATGATTACACCATTGATGATCAGAAGTTGAAATTATTCCCATCCACTCTCAAGGATGTAGCTCTGCGTTGGTTCATGGGTTTACCTGGGGATATCATCACCACCTTAGCTCAGATGCAAAAAGCCTTCAATAACAAGTATCGGGACACTAAATAGGAAATTTTTATAATGACCTCATGGGATGATGAGTTCTTAGAATATTATGAGGAATATTCCATCTTAGCTACAAAAGGGCCAGGTGCACACGTGGTCCTAAGTCATTGAAGCTAGTCATACTCCGGGGGGTTAGGGAAGATATTCTGGATACCCTAAACCTGCTGGCAGGAGGGGGCATCTACCAACTAATCGATGAAGATATCAAGACTATCTTTAAGAATCATTCTAGGGAAGCTAGGAAAAATGGTAGGGGTAGTCAACCAATGGCCATCTTATCCTCTTCCAACACATCCATAAAATGTGAAATTCGAAATATGTTGGAAGATTTTAAGAGTGCAATTTTGCAAACCCTTGCCCTACAGATGGACCCTATGCACATCAAGGGAAAGTAGGAGGAATCAAAGAGAGACTTAGGCATATTTTTCCCCATATGCAGAAGGAGGCACCTTAGGAATGAATGTCCATTAAACCTTATAGAAATCTGTTTGGTCTATGAAGAAAACCACTCCACAAAAAAGTGCCCTTCTCTACCTGCACTAAAGTTGTGTATCAGAGAACTAAAGGGGTGACTAAAGAACTCTGCTACATAAATCAAAGGAGGCCTCATGGGCCTCAACCGTACTAGTAGGGCATGCAAGGGTCATCCTCTGCATATTACAACCCTAACCAAAACACATTCATTCCCTCTTAGGGGCCCCTGATCATCCCTCCTAGTATACACCTTCTCCTTGGTATTTTTCACCTGAGTATCATTGCCATCTGACCAACCAACCATTTTAGTCATATATATTATACACCTCCACAACCTTAGTGGAATACACCACCTCAGCACTAGGGGCACCCATACAACAATGCTCCAGCTTTATTGCCATCACCTCCCACTCAAGCACATATTTTAGACCCTACTCCACCTAAACAACCTCATATACCTACCCAATCAAATCTGAACCTAAATAATAGAAAGTCACAACAAGTATATAGTGGAGAGACATCCTACCTTGTTTATGCTATGGAAATTCAAGAAATCAACCTAATATCTGGGAGAGTACTCCCATACATGTAACCTCCATCTCCACCAAGGGAGAGTGAGGGGAAAAGAGAGGAAAGTATGTCTAGAGTGAATCCACCACCCTTTCCTAAAAGATTAACTCATCCAGTACAACCTACCCTAGAAGAAAATGAACTTCTGGGTGAACTAAAAAACATGTGTCAAAATTCCACTTCTCCAAGTCGTTAAGGATGTACCTATTTATAAAAAACTTATTAAAGAGAAGTGTTCCAAACATCCATGTAGGTGAAAAAGAGACACCCTACCATTAATGTCATTAGATAACTGTCTGACTTAATGCTGGGGTAGGTAATTTTCCAAAAGTATTCAGACCCTAGAAGCCCTGTAGTAGATGTGCACATCAATGAAACCATTGTCCCACACACCTTGATTGATCTTGGGGATGCCATTAATGTAATGACTAAGGACACCATGCTCAAGATAAATCTCAGGGTTTCATTAAGAAAGACCACAACAGTCTTGTAGCTTGCAGAGTGTTCCACAATAGCCTCTTAGGGGATTTTTGAAGATGTGATGGTCTCCATTGACTCTCAGGAATACCCTGCCAACTTCTTAGTTCTCTAGCCTAAGGCCAAGCTTAATGGTTACCTATTATACCTGGGAGGCCTTCGTTAGCCACTACTAATGCCTACATCAGCTGTAGGGATGGAAACATGACTATCAGAAATGGACATCTATCCAAGTAGTTGATCTTGTACCCTCCCACTCATCCGTGTTTAGAACATCATTTACCTTTATGGATGGAAGAGGAAGAAGAAGATGAAGTTTACTCATCCAGACTCTACACCCTAGAAATTGCCATGGGAGGAAGATAGCCTGATGAAGATGTTTTGACTGAACATATCCTTTAAAATCCAAATCCCAACACATTTTCCTTAGAGGAAGTTATAAAGGAAACCAAGAGAAACCATCAGATCAATCTATGCTTAGCTGATTCAAACCCTAATCATGTCAATACAATAAAATTCGGCCCCAAAAAACATTGAAAAACAACCGCTCTCTTTCTGTACACAAAGAAGAAGAGTTGTGCAACATGTTAAGGGAAAATTTGGATTCCTTTGCTTGGAGTCGTAAAGAAATGAAGGGAGTGCACCCCTCATTATTTACTCACCACATTTATATCAAAGAAGGTTGCAAACCATTCCAACAATCCCAAAGGAGAATGAATCCATCTCTTAAGGATATATTGAAATAAGAATTGCAAAAGCTCTTGGATGTAGGATTCATTTACCTTATCTCGGATAGTGAGTGGGTTTCTCCTTTGGTGTTGGTTCCAAATTAAAATGGGAAGTGGAGGATTTGTGCTGATTACAGAGAACTAAACAAAGCAAGAAAGAAGGACCATTTTCCTATACCTTTCATTGACCAAGTGTTAGATGGCCTACCAGGGAAAAAGTTATTCTCTTTCTTAGATGGGTTCAGTGGATATAATCAAATATAGATTAGCTAAGAGGACCAAGATAAAACCTCCTTCACCTGTCCTTATGGTACTTATTCTTATAGGGTCCTTCCTTTTCTCCTATGTAATTCCCGTGCCACTTTTTAGAGGTCAGTCCTAAGTATATTTTCCTAGCTAGTACATGATGTAGTGGGAATTTATATGGATGACTTTAAAGCCTATGGGTGTGATTTTCATGAGAATATCTCCAAATTGAGTAAGGCACTGAAAAAATGCATTGAAATGAACCTATCCCTTAGTACCCAAAAATTTTAGTTCTTAATGACTGCAAGGATTTCTCTAAGTCACTCAATAACTGAGAAAGGACTGTAGGTAGACCCAAATAAGATAGCCATCATCCAAAGGGTCCTAGCTCTGCAGATACAGAGAGATGTCAGAAGTTTTTTTGGTTTAGCCGGATACTATAGGAGATTTATAAAAGACTTCAGTAAATAAGCCTCTCCTTTATTTGGTTTATTAGCCAAGGAATCTAAATTTGTATGGTCTGAAAGCTGTCAACAACCCTCATGCTCCAGAAGTGAGAAAAAGTATGAATGTTTAGGGGAGAGGAAGCGACAAGACATCCTGTAGGTTTCCTATAGGAAATCCTATAGGCTATAGCAGCCTATCCCACAAAAGAAACTTCATAGGTTTGCAACCATCTTTAGCACAAAGATTCCAAGGTTGAGGAATATCCTCTAGAGCTCAGCAGTAGTAGCAAGATCACTAACATCACTCTCCATTACCTGCACATCAAAAGACACAAGCATCAAAAGAGGCTAATACAAAGAAGGATATGCAACAAATACAAAGCACAGAGGCATCACTGTCCAACATGCATCATCATCAAATCATCTTACCCACAGGTATGCCATATTACTCATGCTCTCTCATTAGTACGATATGATCAAAATTGTAGGATTATGTGAGAGTTCGTTTTATAAGCAAAGGTGGCTAGTTAACTTGCCCACCTTTGACCAATCGATGAGGAGAAAACAGTTAGACCGCTCCACATGTGGCAGCAATCAAATCATAAGAAAAAGGAGATAAGGCCAACGAATCTTAAGTTACGGAGGAAAGAAGTGGGAGATGATTACGACATAAGGTGGAATGATCGACTGATAGTGGGACCAACAGTCCAAAAGGAGGTGCTCATACTTAGACAACCATCACACCATCCCACATGATCATCCGTATATGGAAATAAAACGCCAATTCCCATACAAAGAGAGCATTAGTATTCTCAAGAATTCATCAAAAAGAGGTTTCTCTCAGCATTCTTGAAGAAGCAATTACAAAGATTTAGCATCTACAGTGCAGGAGACATATAAGATCCTACAGGAAAACCTACAAGATATAGAGCAGTCCATCTATAGGATTATCAGTGGTCACTAAGGGAGGAGAAATCAAAGATTGTCCTCAACAGAATGTAACATATCCTTTAAAATCCAAATCCCAACACATTTTCCTTAGAGGAAGTTATAAAGGAAACCAAGATAAACCATCAGATCAATCTATGCTTAGCTGATTCAAACCCTAATCATGTCAATACAATAAAATTCGGCCCCAAAAAACATTGAAAAACAACCGCTCTCTTTCTGTACACAAAGAAGAAGAGTTGTGCAACATGTTAAGGGAAAATTTGGATTCCTTTCCTTGGATTCGTAAAGAAATGAAGGGAGTGCACCCCTCGTTATTTACTCACCACATTTATATCAAAGAAGGTTGCAAACCATTCCAACAATCCCAAAGGAGAATGAATCCATCTCTTAAGGATATATTGAAATAAGAATTGCAAAAGCTCTTGGATGTAGGATTCATTTACCTTATCTCGGATAGTGAGTGGGTTTCTCCTTTGGTGTTGGTTCCAAATTAAAATGGGAAGTGGAGGATTTGTGCTGATTACAGAGAATTAAACAAAGCAAGAAAGAAGGACCATTTTCCTATACCTTTCATTGACCAAGTGTTAGATGGCCTACCAGGGAAAAAGTTATTCTCTTTCTTAGATGGGTTCAGTGGATATAATAAAATATAGATTAGCTAAGAGGACCAAGATAAAACCTCCTTCACCTGTCCTTATGGTACTTATGCTTATAGGGTCCTTCCTTTTTTCCTATGTAATTCCCGTGCCACTTTCTAGAGGTCAGTCCTAAATATATTTTCCTAGCTAGTACATGATGTAGTGGAAATTTATATGGATGACTTTAAAGCCTATGGGTGTGATTTTCATGAGAATCTCTCCAACTTGAGTAAGGCACTGAAAAAATGCATTGAAATGAACCTATCCCTTAGTCCCCAAAAATTTTAGTTCTTAATGACTGCAAGGATTTCTCTAAGTCACTCAATAACTGAGAAAGGACTGTAGGTAGACCCAAATAAGATAGCCATCATCCAAAGGGTCCTAGCTCTGCAGATACAGAGAGATGTCAGAAGTTTTTTTGGTTTAGCCGGATACTATAGGAGATTTATAAAAGACTTCAGTAAATAAGCCTCTCCTTTATTTGGTTTATTAGCCAAGGAATCTAAATTTGTATGGTCTGAAAGCTGTCAAGAAGCCTTGGACACCCTAAAGGACAAGTTGACTACTGCATCTATTCTCTGAGGTCCAAATTGGGCTCTTCCTTTCCATATACATGCTGCTGCCTCTCACAAAGCCATAGGAGCATCTCTAGGCCAACTAGATCACAAGATACCTTATGCCATTTACTTCAACAGTAAGGGTATGTCAAAAGTCGATCTGAAATAAACAGTGACTGAAAAAGAGCTCCCAGTTGTTGTGCATTCATTGAATAAATTTAGACATTACATTACTGGTTAGCAGACATTTGTACATACTGACCATGCTGCAGATAAATGCTTGATGAATAATCCTGATGTAAATGCCCAATTATTAGAAGGTTTCTTTTATTGCAAAAATTTGATTTAACTATTATGATAAGCCTAGCAAGGAGAATGTTGTTGCAGATTTTTTATCTAGATTGAATTTTCCTGCAGGGGAGGAAGGAATGGTTTATGATCAATGAGAATATGAACACTTATTCTCCATTTCATTTCTCCATCCATGGTTTGCTGACATAGAAAATTACTTGGTGTCCGCACAGTTTCCACCAAATTTTTCCTCCAAGGAAAAGAGGAATATTGTAGGGAAGAGCACCCCATTCACTTGGATTGGGGGAACCTCTTCAAACTAGGCCCAGATCAAATTTTGAGAATATGTGTCAGGGAGGAGGAAGTCTTTGACATCCTTTTGACCTATTGGGATGGATCTTGTGGAGGTCACTTTGCAGCCAAAATAATTGCATTCAAGGTACTACAAGCTGGTTATTACTGGGGCACCCTTCATGGAGTTGTGAGCAGATATACTAGTCAGTGTGGTTGGTGCCAAAAGATGGCGAAACCTACCCCAAGGGATGAAATTCCTCTATAACCTCAAGTTACTTTTGAGCCATTTGACAAGTGGGGCATGGATTTCATTGGACCCATTGACCCTCCATCCAGCAAAAAGCACTGCACTGACTATTTAACTAAGTGGGTTAAAGCCAAGTCCATCAAAGAAACAATAAAAGAAAAAGTGGTTGAATTCTTAAGGGAAAATGTATTTTATAAGTTTGGGTACCCTAGAGAATTGGTCACTAATCAAGGTAGTCAATTTACATCTCACATGATTGAGAATTTGTTAAGCTGACACAATATCAAGCATAATACATCCACTCCTTACCACCCACAAGATAATGGAAAAGTGGAGGTAACTAATAGAGCGCTAGAAGGAATTCTGACCAAGGTGATTAGTAGCAATGGGAAGGATTGGGCAGATAGATTAGTTGAGGCCACTTCGGCCTACAATACCACCTGGAAGAACACCACTGGATTCACTCCTTATGAGTTGGTCTATGGGAAGAAAGCCCTATTGTCGATTGAATTTGAATACAACACCTTAAGAATGGCAACACAACTAGATCTAGATCTCACCATGGCACTACAAGAAAGATTGCTCCAGCTGAATGGGTTAGATAAATTTAGGATGCATGCCCTCTTGCACATAGAAGTAACTCAATTTCAAAGGAAAATTTGGCATGACAAGAATATAAAGGACAAACAGTTTTAAGAATGTGATTTGGCTTTGTTGTGTGATTCAAAGTGCAAGGATTTTAAAGTCAAGTTAAGAACTAGATGGTTAGGGCCTTATGTCATAGAAAAATGTCATGATAATGGTTCAATATAGATAAGAACCATTGATGCAGAGGCTATACCTTTACGTGTCAATGGGTATAGATTAAAGGTCTACAAAAAGTCCTTGTCAAAGCAAGCATTCATAAATGGCATCAGCAAGATAGTGATGGTGGTGGATAAAGTCTCAGCTTCCATCCCCATCAAGTCCCTGAAGAAAAGGAAGAAAAATAAAAAAAGAGAAAAAAATAAAGAGACTCAAGTGAAAACCTCCATGAGGCACCTGAGTCCCACTTTTGGGTTGAAAACCTCTTGAGGTGGCCCAATGGTGTTGAAAAAAGAAAAAAATAATAAAAAGATCTCTTAGTGAAAACCTCTTTGAGGCATCCAAGGTAGGAAACTAGGATGAAAACCTCCATGGAGGCAGACTAGTTGTTTTCTATAAAAAAGAGAAAAAAAATGAAAAATATAGAGAAAAGGTAAGAAAATTTGGAAATGTTGTTTGCAGGTCACAAAGAGGAGGATAAGCACATCTTAGAGAAATAAAAGGACCTAAAAAATACATATTTCAATCCCTCCATCGCATATTCTTAATTATTCCATCCATTCTTCCATTTATGAACTCCTCCATCTTAGTTTACACATGCTCTATGTTTTCTACAGGATTACTAGTAAACCTACATGAGTTTCCTGTAGGAATTATAGTGCCCCTGAAATCCCAAGAAAAGTGATCCTAGAGAAAGGGGATGACAAACCTGTGGCTAAAAAAAAAAGAAAAGCCATTCACTCCACAACATCATTGCCATGCCTTTCATCACCGTGTTACCCTTGCATCCATCCAATAAGTCAATTAAAACAAATTATTACAGTTTTCAAAGAAAAAAAACAAATAGAAGATGGAGAGAAGGAGGACAAAGGGACAATATCTAAAGGCCACAACTCTCACCTATTATTCACTACAACCCTTCTCTACTCATGTCAACAACCCTCATGCTCCAGAAGTGAGAAAAAGTATGAATGTTTAGGGGAGAGGAAGCGACAAGACATCCTGTAGGTTTCGTATAGGAAATCCTATAGGCTATAGCAGCCTATCCCACAAAAGAAACTTCATAGGTTTGCAGCCATCTTTAGCACAAAGATTCCAAGGTTGAGGAATATCCTCTAGAGCTCAGCAGTAGTAGCAAGATCACTAACATCACTCTCCATTACCTGCACATCAAAAGACACAAGCATCAAAAGAGGCTAATACAAAGAAGGATATGCAACAAATACAAAGCACAGAGGCATCACTGTCCAACATGCATCATCATCAAATCATCTTACCCACAGGTATGCCATATTACTCATGCTCTCTCATTAGTACGATATGATCAAAATTGTAGGATTATGTGAGAGTTCGTTTTATAAGCAAAGGTGGCTAGTTAACTTGCCCACCTTTGACCAATCGGTGAGGAGAAAACAGTTAGACCACTCCACATGTGGCAGCAATCAAATCATAAGAAAAAGGAGATAAGGCCAACGAATCTTAAGTTACGGAGGAAAGAAGTGGGAGATGATTACGACATAAGGTGGAATGATCGACTGATAGTGGGACCAACAGTCCAAAAGGAGGTGCTCATACTTAGACAACCATCACACCATCCCACATGATCATCCGTATATGGAAATAAAACGCCAATTCCCATACAAAGAGAGCATTAGTATTCTCAAGAATTCATCAAAAAGAGGTTTCTCTCAGCATTCTTGAAGAAGCAATTACAAAGAGTTAGCATTTGCAGTGCAGGAGACATATAAGATCATACAGGAAAACCTACAAGATATACAGCTGTCCATCTATAGGATTATCAGTGGTCACTAAGGGAGGAGAAATCAAAGATTGTCCTCAACAGAATGTAACAAGTGAGATAAGGCCTATACCTTCCATTTTTCCAATTAAGAGAAGAAAAATCATGAATTTGATTAAGGGAATCGCAATCTAGGAGAATTGTATTATAGAGTTAACATTCAAACCTATCTCACCTACAAGAATCCTTGAATTGTATTCATACAAGCCTCCATATTTACTAGGGAAAGATGACAGGAGGTTTTAAAAAGATATAACCCACAAACATAGTAAGGATCCACCAGCATCCTCCTATAGTAGAATTTTTCACAAGGCACCAATGGATGGAGTTCTTTGAGAAGATGAGAGGATTGGATGACGAGGTGGAAAAATAATTTTCTCTCTCACTCATACCCCTCACTAGGACCCATGGAACTATTGTGGTGAAAGGCCTATTAGTAGTAATCACCCCTGAAGTTATAAGCATAATCACTACACTACCTTTAGGGTTACCTTGGGGAAAAGAAGATAAGGGTGACAACACTCTTGCAAAGAAGAAATTATTTTTGGAAGGGGAGGAGCCAAAGGAGGACAAAAATGGGGATAGAAGAGAAAACATTCCATACCCTTAGAATGAAGTCAGGTACAATCTCATTAAATATATATCATGTGAAGGGAGATATAATGTGGTGTATGGATAACACTTAAGACTCCTAGAAGAACTGAGATTTGGAGAAAAAAAACCTCCTCAAAATAGATTGATTATCCCCTATTTTCTTCTTCAATCAATGATAGACATGAGCATCAAAGTGCTAGAGGGAAAACATCAAAAAGTAATCCATCATGGGTTGAAAAAACTCATCCTAGAGGATGCTCTGAAAACCTAAGACTCCCTATTACATGGACAACCTTCAGACACATGCAGGCAGGAGGAGAAATTCAAGCTCTTGAATATGACAAAAGCCCCACTACTAGTGAAAAGGGAGAAGAAACAGAGGAGTAAAATGAGAAAGAAACATAGGAGGAGAATGAAGAAGAGACAGAAGAAGAAACAAAAGAAGAGATAGATGGGAAAAGTGAGGAAATAGAGGAAGGTGGAGAGAAAGACGAGGATGAGAAGGAGAATGGAAAAGAGGGGATAGAACAGAAGTAAGAACAGAGGTCTACAATTGAAAACAAAGAAGGTGAAGAATCATCAAGGGTATCCCCATAACCATTGAGAAAGAGGCATCAACTGCTCTTATTGCCCTAAGTACACCTATCAAGTCAAAAGGGAAGAGGCAAATACAAACCCCACTGTACTTCAAGACAAGAAAGAGCACAAGGATTAGGCAAGGAATACTTCAAACCACCACAAAAACTCCAATTGTCATTCAGGATTCACCAAAGCAGCAAGAAATGGCAACCCCTATAGAGAAACGTCAAAGAGAAGGATCATTAGGACAAGCCTCTCCAAAATCTCCCATCACTTATGTTAGGAGTCATGTCACAAGGTTAGCCTCATCAAAAGGAAAAGGTCCCCTAGAAGAGACATAGGAAGACCTACAGGAAGTAGAGGCCATCCTACAGGAAACCCTGCCAAACCTACAAGACGTACAGAAAAGGACCATGAAGGTATCACTCCACAAGAAACAAAGGAAGAAGACCAAGAACAGAGGGCACCTAGTCCACAACCCAACCTCAGCTCCTACTACAGATTCATTGAAGGAGGTAGGGTAATCCCACAAAAATTTTCCATCCCTTATTCTTTGAACTTGAAAAAAATAGGGCAAGCACACACAGGTGGATGCAAATTGCCAAATCAAAAGGGAGTGGAGGATGCAGGCCACATGGAGGAGAAATTGAAGGAGACAGGTAGAGAACTAAGCATCATAAGGGATAGAGAGGCAGTGATGAAATCTCAGTTAGAAGCAGAGAATGCATGGCTAAGGGGAAAACTACAAGAAAGGGAAATCTAGTTCGAAACTATGGCCATATTATCCTTGGAGGCAGTCAAGTGCAGGATGCAAGCAAAGTCTTATGCCTTGTATCTCAAGGAACAATGGCTAAAATTCCAAATCAAGACTTTAGCATAGAGAGACACTATGCCCTTCCAAGACTATAAACAATTCATTTATCTATGTGATCAAAGCACCTTGGAAGATAGAGAAAAAAAGTCACATTTCTACCTACACAACTTGGCCTTGACAGATTTAAATGTGTGGGACCCAAATTCAAAACTAGGAGGCTTGCAACTGATGGCCTTAGCATCATGGATGAATCATAAGGAGGAAAGAGATACATATATGAAAAAGGTAATAGCAAGAGAAGAGATAAAACCCCTCATGATCATATTTGAACAATCTAATCCAATGGTTGTCATCAACATCCACAAACTCATTGCAAATGACCCTAAGCTTGCACCTAGGTACCTTGCTGTACAAAAACAAGCAGTCACACACTTTGAAGACATGTTTAGATTTCTAGGAGATGATAGGATGCAATATTGTCAAAGGAGGTGAAACACCTTGCTTTACATCCTAAAAGTCAGAGAATACCATTCTCTTCAGAGATTGAGAGAGGCACTAAATAGAACACCTATGTATAAGTAGGCTCTACAAAGAATCAAAATCAATTGGATTGGCTTGAAACTCAACCCACCACTGGTTTTAGGAATGTTGGAAGGGAGGAGAGAAGAAGAAGAAAGAAAGCAGTGGGAAGAGATAGAGAGGAAGGTAGGATTTTATTGACAGGAAGAGGAAACTACAACAAAAGCATGGGATGTCAGGGAGGCCAGCAGAGAAATGAAGGACATGGACATAGATTATGTTGCTCAAAGGATGAGCAACATTTTCAGTAGGGTGATGATGAGCCTCATAATTGGGTAACTATGTGGACCTTAATACACCTCCAATCTTACTAAAATCCACTCTTCTCATAATTCCTTACATGTTTTAATTATATTTTTCTTAATGAGATGAGTAAAAGTAAGATGTTATGTCTAGTGGTCTAATGTGCATTGATTACAACTTTCTAGGAGAAAATCATGGCAATTTTGGCTAATTAAGGTGCAGGAACTCAAATGATACAAGAATGAGAGATTATAGGAGATAGAACTTCCTCATTAAATCCTCACAGATTTGAATATTCCTCAGTCCAATCACACTAGCTTAGAGTTGCAAGAAGTCGAATCATGGAGATCATGGGCAATCGAGCTAGTGACAGTAAAGAACTAGTTAGCTTTGAGTTTGGGAGCCAAGCCTCCCTACTGTTGGATTTTTTGGGCCTAACCCAGGTTCGGAAGAGGTTTTTAGCCAAGCAAATTCCATAGCTATCAGCCCTTTCAGCAATAGCCCACAGAGCGCGGACTGAGGTCTCACTCGTGGTAGCATGGGAGGGTGTTGGAACCAAGTTTCCACATCCTTGGGATGCCTTGAAGTGGTCTGGAAGGATCGCACACCGATTTGTGGCCTCAGGCCATTGTACAGGGTTATCAGACTCTCGTGTAGATCCGCATGGGTATACTACCTTATTAATGAAATTATTACAGATCTGAACTTCTTATAACAGTCTTTAAGCAAACATTTAATAGAGATAACCAATACGCACACCCAAAATAGTTATTAATTTGTATAAACTCATAACATAAGCATAGATCAAACAGATATATGAACCATAGATTAACCAGATCCACAATATCGCAGATTTAAAACAGTAGTTCAAAACCAATTTATCCTTTATTAAATTATTTTGCCAATACATTCAGATCTACCCTGCGCACTCAACTACAGGGGTCCGCGCACACAGTGGTGGACTCTACCAGGCCTCTGCAAACATAGCTGCAGAGCCTATATCTACCCACCAACACCCTTGACTCCACTTACAGATGCAGAATACATTGTCTTCACATACCCATACCACTAATATTCATTCAAACCCAAAAACAACTACTTTCTACCCTCAGAGCCTGACTCTATTTATACCTTCCCATGGTCCGTGAACCATGCGTAGGCCAACTTACTTCCCAATATTCTATATTATTTCTTCGGTGGAAAACCCTTTGACTCAACCTATTACATTTCATGCTTCACATATTTCAGAGTTTTACAATATTTTCATCCTAACATATAGGCTTTACACCCCAAAACTGTTATGCAGGACCTCCACTACCCAACAATCCCCCAACACAATCATTGTGACTCGTCCTGAGACACTCGTCCGCAGTTCACCTTCCTACAAGTGATGTGCTGCTCCCTCTTTATCTCCTACAATGCTTCTTCCAGCTGCTATTTCATTGTTTCTACCACTTTACACAACTATTTCTGCTCATTTTTCTCTACTCGGTTAACACAGAACATCCCCTCATAGGATTTTAGCTCTAGCTGGGGTGTCGTATACGGGACTGCCTCGTACCAATGTAGCCAATTTCCAATTTCGTATCTTCTCTTCACAGTGTCTACTGTAGCTTGTGTTGCAATTTTTCAAGACCATTGTTGTTGTTCACGAGATCCCAATCTTTCAAGTACATCACAGACAACTTGCTAATTGAAATTCCTCCATTTTTCTCTTTATTTACAACCTTTCCCTTATCTCTTATGGTTTGTCGATCAACCCAAGGGTGAGGCTATGGCATCTGGACCAATTCTACTTCGTGTCTACAAATTTCTGGCACATCCCCTACCATCGATGTTGAACTATGTGTGGTGCCCGAAATTGTCAACACCATCTTGTTTAAAAAGCCCTACGTCACCCTGGGCCATATCACAACCCTCGGGCTTAGTCCTTGAGTGTAGGTAATGAAAAACTCCATGGTGGTGGGAAGGCACAATAGCTTATGGTTCTCAGCAGTACATCTCATTTGGTGGATACCTCCATGTGATTTATTAGTGTTTCGAAATTCAAATTCTTTGGCTCCTGCCATTTCTGATGCCCTCATGTCAGGTCTGTCGGAGATCGTTCTAGATCTAGCTCATACCGCGTCTCTTAATTGCCTATCGCCCACTCCCTTTCGCCATAAATCAGACATATTGTCATGAATAGTGACAGCAACGGTCACCTCTCTGCTTGTCAACGTAGTAGTGCAGCTCTTTCTACACAATTGTGACCCTTGTAACAAACCCAATCTACACGCACCCCGGTAGTCACACAACCAGATTGCTTTATCACCATGCACTCTCTTTCAACTGGCTGGAGTGGTGAGACTGTCCTTGGGTTGGTTAGTCAAGCGGCCTGCCCACCCACGTAGAGCTTCAAGTGACTACCATTGACTCTTCCTGGGAAGGGGTCTCCATTGAGTTTGGCAAGCTAGACCGTGCCTCCATCTGTAACTTCTTTGACTATATAGGGTCCCAAACAATGCATTCAAAGCTAGCGAGGGAATTTCTTGACCTTGTTTTCATATAGTAACACTAGATCATTCTCCTTGAAAGTGCGTACCTTGATATGGTGATCATGCGACACTTTCTCTCACTGTTTCTACACTTGCTGATGGAATCTGGCCAAAAATTGTTCCTCCTCAAGTTCCTCCAATTGCGAGAGTCGTTCGTCCAAAGCCCCACGGTCTGCCATGCCTGTTATTGCCGTGATTCACAGACTAGGTACAATGTATTCCATGGGCATGATGATGTCGTTTCCATAGACTAACTAGAAAGGTGTTTGGCCCATCAACTTCTTGCACGTGGTTCGATATGCCCATAGCACAGCAGGGATGTGCAAGTCCCAATAATTTCGTTGCGCATTACAGACCTTCATCAAAACAGTCTCCAAAATCTTGTTGAATGCTTCGATGATCCCATTTGCTCACAGATGGTTTGGTGTACTCTATTGATGATATATCTGGAATTCCTCAATGAGCGTGTTGATTGTTTCATTCAAGAAGTGTGTTCCCCGATCTCTCATTAGAATTTTGGGACATCCAAACCTTCTCAACACGTTCTGAAACAAAAATTTTGCAGCTATAGCAGTCGTGCAGTCCTTAACCGGTTGTGCCTCTGCCCACTGGGTCAAGTATTTTGTCATGGTGATGATATAGCATGTGCCCATCTTCCCTTGAGGTGTGATAGGTCCTACGAAGTCTATTTCCCAGTCCTCAAATGGTTGCAGTGTCATTTGTGGCTTGAGCAGCATTTCATCCATCCGCGATGGTTTCCTGGTCCATTGACATACGTCACAGGCCCGACAATATGCTTTCGAGTCTTCATGTAGAGTTGGCCACCATAGTCCTGCGAGAAGAATCTTCTAGGTTGTGGCATGACCCGCATAATGACCACCAGCAATCCCCCCATGTGCTTCAGCCAGGATCTATCCTCGCTCAAATTCAAGTACATATCTGCGTAATATTTTGTCCTTGCCCATTTTGTAGAGGTGCACTGCAATAACAGTAAATTCTACTTCGTGTATTACCAATTATTTCTTTTGTTGAATGGAATATCCCTGCGACGCGGTTCCTATGGTTAAGAAAAGGATTATGTCCTCAAAATGGCCATCTACAAGGCGCACTACATACAGTTGTGCATCTAATAGTCCTTCCTCTAAATTTGTGGGCTCTTCGCTGGTCTCAATTCAGGACAGGTGATCTGGGCCTGTGTTTAGACATCTTGGCTTAGTGACGACCTTGAAGTCATATTCCTGAAATAATAGCAACCACTGACAAATGCGCTCCCCCAACACAGGCTTATTCACTAGGTATTTTAGTGCAAAGTGATCAGTATACATCTTAAAGTGTCCTCTGAGCAGATAGTGGCGGGATTTTTGGAATGCGTATACCATCGCCAATCTCTCTCACTTGATAGTGGAGTAATTCTTCTTAGCTTTTGACAAATGTCGACTTGTGAACGCAATCGGGTGATCAATTCCCTCCACTCCTTCTTGAGCGAGTTCCGCACCTAATGTGATACACGATGCGTTGACATGCACATGAAATTCGGTGTCCCATTTCGGAAAGACCAATATAGGGGTTGATGCCATCTTTTCCTTAAGTGTTTCTAGAATTTTTTTTCATTCTTCATTCCAACAATAAGTAGCATCCTTCTTCAACAATTGTTCCATTGGAGCCGTCATCTGTGCGTAGCTTTTTATGAACAACCATTAATAACTAGTGTGTTCTAGTGTGGCGCATAGTTGTTTGACACTTCGCGGAACTTGCAGGTTGAGTATGACAACGATCTTTTCCGGATCCACCATCAGAACTTGCTTACAAACCGCGTTGCTGAGCAGCTTCCCGAAGGGGATGAGGAAAGTACACTTCTTTAGGTTTAGTGCAATTTGGTGCCATCATCAAGTATCCAGCATTAACTGTAAGCTCACGATATGTTTCTTAACTAGCCCAAATACAGTCAAAGAATCAAGATACACCTCTAATAACTTGTGTATAAACTCCTTAAATGCAGCAACCACAACGCGGGAGAATATTTCCTACGCGTTCTTTAGTCCAAAGGGCATCATCGTATACTGAAAATAACCCCATTTAGTGTTGAAAGTTGTTTTGCTCCTGTCCTCTGGTGCGATCTTGATCTGGTGGTACCCCGAGAAACCGTCCATGAAGGAGTAGGCTTCCTGTCCACCCACAGTTTCCAATACCTCATCTATAAATGGCACCGGAAATGGATCGTTAACACATGCATCATTGAGCTTCCTAAGATCCACGTAGATGCAAATTTCACCCTTCTGTTTCTTCTCTTGCACAACCATAGGACTTACCTAGTCAGGATCCTTAACTGGTTCAATTATTCCTACTACAAGAATCTTGTCCAATTGTTCATGGACCTTTGCTTTGTATTTTGGATTCAACTGGTAAGGCCACAACTTAAATGGCTTTGCATCCAGCTTCAAAGTTATCTTCATCATTCCTAGGTCACTGAGGATCCCTTTTAACTCTGTGATTTTTGTTGGGAATAAATCTCAATATTCTCGAAGCAACTCGACGACCTTTTCCACCGTGGCATCATCCTAATAGTCCCCAAGCATTGCATACTTCGGCTCTTCCTCTGTTCCGATATTTACTTGTTTTGTTTTCAACAGTGCGGTGATGTCTAGATCTTCAATTGCTAGTCCGCGCACCTCACAACTCCCCTCTAATTTCAGAATATTGATATTGCTAGGGCCTTGCTCAGCTGTTGTGACCAGTCTAGCTACACGATTTCTTCTAGTTCTAGTGGCGTTTTGAAAATGGCAGCCTTCACAAGCTGTAATGTGTCGTCCACAGTATCCATCCATTGATCATCAAAGAGGAATTCCAAAAAAACCCTTCGCGCAAGATATCTCACTCGCTTGTGCCATGTCGGAGCTCTGTTTCAGTATACCAGTTCCTTGCAATGATGTCCAGGGTATGATAAAATAAGTGTACCCACTCCGGTTGAGGCTCATCTCCATAGCCTTCGATCCATCAGGTAAGGTGCATGTGGGTCATCATGTCCATTGTATTTCTCAGTTATTCATAGTTCTAGCTTCCCAAATCTTATCTACATCATGCACCTGCAGTTGCACCAATCTTCTAAAGTTCCTTCATGTGTGCCCCACCATCATGCAGATGTCACACGCAATGCCCATCTCAACGCAGCAAACTGTTGGTGCTCTAGTATCGCACTTTCAAACTTGGTCAGGAATTCATCTACTATTGTCAGCGCATCATACATCGGCACTTCACGATCTTGAGCTCTAACACAATACAAGGATTTAGTCATCATATTGCAATGTAACGTGGTTACTCCATTCAACCAGTTATGCCATCACTCATCTTCTTCATCTGAATCTTCGGTACAAGACTCTACATGGCCCCGCGATATTCTCCTTTCTTCCATTGGCTTGCCCCCTATTTCCTTTTTCTAGAAATTTTGTAAATACAATCCAATTCATTGTCACTTTCTTCGTTCCGCACGAGTTCAGTGTAGCGTGGTCCTTACGCCGGATCTAGCAGAATGACTACGCGGAGCAACTTCTTCTCAAATATCATTTTTCTCTTCTTTAAATTAATAATCCAATTCATGTCAGTGACCTACTCTATTCCTAAAACCATCGGGTAAGGGCTACTTTCATCCATGATTTTAATAACTTCAAAGTCCATTCAGATGCTTGCGTCTTTGATATCTACCATAATTCCTTGCAGTCTTCCCATGAGCAGGATGTTTTGTTGGCTTGCCATCTGCAACTGAATAGGAGACCATTGTAGTGTGGGTTGCCCATGCATTCCCAAGTTTTTTAGGTAGTGCATTTGCATCTGAGCCCAGGTCCAGAATGACCTGATCCATCTCAGAATCGCCAAATTGCGTTGTTAATCGCATTTCTCGCCCAGTCTGTGATGCATGTCTTCCAAATTTTTGGACCACACGAGGTTCACTTGATCCTGCACACCTATTTATCAATTCTTGTAAGCCCTTAACTGCTCTATTGTCACGAAGAAATTTCATCCATGTCTCTAAAAAGGTAGTTAGCATCGAGGGATCCCTTTTTGGCTCAGGTTGATCCTTACTACCTAGGGTAGAGACCTCCGTGAAACTCTCCCTAGCTTCTAGACCTATCTTCTTGTGAACCCCTGCATCTTCCTTGGTTAGTTTCCCCTTATCCTCCCTTATGACCGTGCCACTTATGAACATCAGTTTTACATTGGGGTGTTCATTGCACGGTTCAGACCTCATCATCTGGACATTTTGTGTCACTGTAGGTTGTGCTGCCCTTTTCTCACGAATCTGCGCTACTAGTGTGGGGTAATCTATCAGTTCATGATCAAATTTCTTGCAATATGGACGTAATAATCTAGCCGGGTTGGTACAATCCTACACATAGTATCCTGGTCCTCCACAGTTGTAACAGATTAGCTACCCATGATCTCTTCCTGGCCCCATTGCTGCTCATCCTCGTCCACATCCCTGGAACCTACTGCACGATATCGTCGTGGCTGGATCCTCACCTCGTGCTTCAGTCTGCATTCTATAGGCAGGTGTCTGGTCCATCAATAATTGATAACTATGACAGTCTCATTCTTTGTGGCCCACCAATCTGCAAAAGTGGCAAAATAACTACTAGGTGGTCTGGTTAAATTTTGGCAATAAATGATAGTTGTATGTGTTGTGCTTTCCTCCCCCTTGACGGATTGTACACTAGAGTGAGGGTGTTGTGCTTGGCCCTGCCTGCGGCTCTAGTTGCAACGGTATTGGTCCCCCCGTTGCCACATAGTTTACAAGGACCAGACAATGATCTTTGTCATGACCTTGGCTTCTACACTTTATACACCATACCTCTTCCCGGGCTTCTGGACGGGGTGCCTATTCTTGTTTTAGCTTCTACATTTCTAAACACAGGTTTTGTATTTGTGCATCGATTTGCTAAAATCCCAACCCCAGATCCTGCATCGGAGTCTCGTGCAACCTCATCGCTGTCTCTAATGCTTCCACCGAGGTTGAGATCTTTTGTTGTGACAGATCCATCCTCAGATGTGGCATTAATTATGCTACAAACCACGCGTAGTGTTGCGCATCTGATAACATCATGTTTGCTTCGCGGATTGTGCTTTTCAATCTCTTATTTAGATCCCACGGAGTTTTAGCAGGCATCATCGTGATCTCTTTGAAACCTATGATCGACTATGTTTCTAACTTCGACCGGCTAAATTCCTTCTTCAACTCAGCCCGGATCTTCACTATTCTCGTAGTTGAGTGATCACTTGAGTACTTTATATACCATGTTAGCGCTCTGTCCTACAACGCGCTAAATAAGGTAGTATTTTTTACGTTATTTTCTGTAACTCCATGTGCTTCCCAATGACTGTCACCACAAATAAAAAATTTTCTAGATCTTCGCTTACTGCTCCTTTGAATACTAGTAACTGGACCGCACTCGTCATTTTTAACATTTGGGTTGCATGTCGGTGTACTATGAACTCATAACGTTGCTGATTCAATCAATCCTAAAACTCTTTTTCCATAGGGTTCCAGTCTCCTGACATTAGACATCCTTTAGGCATATCCTGGTCCCAGAAATGAAACCATTTGTTGGCTTGTTTGGGCCTGACCCAGGTTCGGAAGAGTTATTTAGCCAAGCAAATCTAGCAGCTACTGGCCCTTTCGGCAACAGCCTGCGGAGCACTAACTGAGGTCTCACCCGAGGTAGTAGGGTTGGGTGCTGGAACTAGGTTTCTACACCCTTAGGATGCCTTGATGTGGTCTGGAAGTCTCACACACCAATCTGTGGCCTCACGCCACACTGCAGGGTTATCAGACTCTCGCGTAGATCCACATAGGTATACTGCCTTATTAATGAAATTATTATAGATATAAACTTCTTATAACAGTCTTTAAGAAAAAATTTAATAGAGATAACCATTACGTGCACCTAGAATAGTTATTAATTTGCATAAACTCATAACATAAGCATAGATCAGACAGATATATCAACCATAGATTAACCAGATCCACAATATCACATATTCAACATAGTAGTTCATAACCAATTTATCCTTTATTCAATTTTTTTGCCAATACATTCAGATATACCCTTAACACTCAGTTGCAGTGGTCCGCGTACACAGCTGCGGACTCTACCAAGCCTCTGCGCACATAGCTGCAGAGCCTATATCTACCCACCAACACCCTTGACTCCATTTACAGATGCAGAATACACTATCTTCATATACCCATAGCACTAAGATTCATTCAAACCCAAAAACAAATACTTTCTACCCTTAGAGCCTAGCTCTATTTATACCTTCCCATGGTCCTCGAACCATGGGCAGGCCAACTTACTTCCCAATATTCTATATTATTTCTTGGGTAGAAAACCCTCTGACTCGACCTATTACATTTTGCGCTCCGCATATTTTGGAGTTTTACAATATTTTCATCCAAACTTATAGGCTTTACGCCCCAAACTGTTATGTGGGAGCTCCACTACCCAACACCTATATTTAAGGGATTTGTTGGAGAATTCAGTTGTAAGGAGGCCTAGAGCCTCATTAGGATTCATAATTTTTATGTAAGAACACTAAGCATTTTCGAGTTAAAGGATTGTGGCAAAACACTCTTTTGTAATTTTTTTGATATGATAATGAGAATGAGCATTTCCTTGACCCAACACTGAGTTGAATGAGAGAGATGAGGCTCTTGGATTAGGGCCCAACTCTAGCAGTAGAGGTTCCTATTATTGTCCTTGTACACTTAGGCTATTTGATAGATTAATTGTTGAATTGATCTTAGCATTGTTTCATTGCAAGGTGTGGTGAATTCGATTAGTTTGCTTCCATTTGTGCATTGTTTTAGGAGTATATTTAGGGAGATAAAGGAATACCAAAAAGGATGATAGCAGGTGGATTTGGCCTCACTCCTCCCTTTAGGGGCCATGGTTTGAGGAACAACTCCTATTCATCCCCAAAAAGACAAAATTATGATTTCTTATGGAATTTAGGGTTTTTTTCTACATGGGCCAACATATTTTTCAGTTTTCAAGAATATGTTTCAGTTGTTATCTTTGTTATCTCCAACCTTGGATTATGTCTCATGGTCTTTCACAAAATTCTGCAAATATTTCCATGCATGAACTAGGCAATTAAATAATGGAATTTTGTTTTCTTATGTTGATTGGAAATCTTTCTTGTTTGACATAATTCATGGGTAAATTCCAGTGATGTGTGTATTGAATGAGTTTCAATATTTTAGGAATATCTCATGTTATAAGCCCCAACCTAACCTCATCCATCCTTGATCACCAAGAGACACTAAGTCCATCAACAAATTTATCATTCCATAAGAACAACTTTCCATGTTTTCTGAACAAATCCAACCATCTTACAAACTTTGGTTTGAGTTCTGAGGAAGTCCTAGCCACTCCCTTACCTTATTTCTTCCATCATTCACCTTCCCTAAGCCCTATACCACCTTCCAAATCACTCTTATTTCTTTCAGGTGGATTGTGTAGGAATACTGGGGATCCTATAGGAGCATCAAGTGATCCTGTAGACGCATTAAGACATCTTGTAGGACGACATGTAGTGGCATGTTTTGAGGTGGATTTCTGGAAAAAGCATCCTGAAATATAGGAGAATACCCCTACTTTCCTCTGAAGACATCTAACCTTTCACAACCATCTCTAACCCACTTGCCATACCACCAAGAAGAATTAGCATTCATATTTTCACCAAAAACGAAAAAGGGTTATTGTGTTCATTCGTATGCACAACAGTAAATTGTTTGATTATCTTAGATTGCATTCCTAGGATAGTTCGAATTTCTCACATGTTAGCTTAGGATTCTTCTGAAGCAATATATCTTAAAAAGTAGTTAGATAAATGGTGTGTTTAAAGCATTTATTTCAATCTTTCAATACTGGAGTAGACAATATTTCAATACTCTCAATTAGGGTAAAATCTCCCTTTCTCCATTGCTAATCAAAATTCTTCTAAATCAATAGAAGGTTGATTTGAGAAACCCTAGTGGTCTATCACAAGCTCAACAATGAAAAAGAGTGGACCCATTGCATCTACTTGTGTATATAGCAGTGTTAGCTCAGAGTTTGTACAAACCCCGAGTTGATAAAGTAAAGTTGGTAGCCCCAAGGGTTGCAGCATTCTTGTTGCAATATTGGTGCTCATCACTTGGATTCTCCCACAAGGCATTAAAGAGATAGAGTTAGTACTTTTGGGGAAAAAGTAGTGGCTCTAGCGTTCCACTATTGGAGCTAGTGATGTGGATTGTACTTATGTAGCTTGAAACTTTTGCTTAGTACTCGAAGCCTATTGGCGAGCACATTTTCATACATGGATTGTGAATGTTTTAAAAATATTCTTGTAATGTTCATGATTCAATTTGTCTTTAATATGTACTAAATTAATTGAACTATTTTGGTCACCTTAGTGCTTAACTTCTAGAAAATGTGTTTTAATGATTATAATGATCGTCACATCTATGTGACCTATTTCACTTGATGCTAGATGAATATTTCTCATCTATGTGTGTGTCTCCATTAGATTAGTATTATTACTTCTCTTTTAGAGGCTCACTTTATTCATTCAAAATCACATGTTCACTTCTCTCTCATGATAATTGCTTAAGACAAGGAAAACCTTTAAGTAAATAACAATTAGATCACATTTATTAATGGGACTCCTACATTGAATGGTGTGAGTTCTAATTGGGACCTTATATAAATGAGATCCCTTGTATGATGGTGATATACAACATCGCCAACATAGGGATAATTGTTGCCACCAATGGATAGTTGGCATAATGCACCTCCATCCAGTCTCTAGTCGAATAGTCATTTAAATATTGTATGTTCAACTTTTGATCAACTAATGAATAAAGTGATAAGACATAGTTGGCCACCAATAAGGCAACTTGATTGTAGCAATATACTAAACGATTTCCATCTACCACAATAGAATAATGTCATTTCTATATGATCCTTTCTATATTTTGGTAAATTTTTGTAATTGAGAAGGAACAGCGTAAGAGTGTGAAGATATTCATGGTTTTCCTTAGATCTCTTAATCCACTTACTACTTTAGGGTCTTGTATAAAACAACCTACTTTAGTTAGGCTAGGGGACGAGAGAATAAATGTATCTTGATTGTTGAATTTGTTGTTATTACCAATATAGTGGCTATGTTCCATTTTCTTATTCTTCTATGTGGGAATTATGTGCTGCTAACTTAGGCTATATTAATTTATTAACATTGCCTACCCTAAGGAGGTAGGTCACATTTCTTAGAGAGGTTCTTCATATAACCATATAATTTAGTTCTTAGTTTTATTTATAATTTTGCAACTCATATCCTTGATACTGCTACAAATTTCTAATATCAAAAATTACTTTGTTTCTATACACTCGTGTAACTAGCTAACTTGATAAATTACTCTTTTTCGTACATAACTGCTACACAATATCTTGATGAAAAACTGCATTTTTTCACATTATTTCAACTTACCAATTATATAAATTAATTTGTTCTTATATGTTGTTAATTGATCGGTTAATTTATTCTTCTCTTTTAATTTCTACAACTCGTAATTAAGAATAGGTAAGTTACTCTATTTTCTTAGGAATATATTTCAATATTCTATTTTCTAGATTTATAGTGTTGTATTTACTATACTTGGTTGGATTAGATTTTGTATACTATAATTTATTACCATGCTACCATTGCATATGCATCTTTGTTCTAGGGATTAGTATCACAATAAATCTTGAGCAAGTCACTAATTTACTACTTCTGTGATTTATTTATTCATATGATATTTACTTTCTTCTTTTGTGGATTGTTATACTTTGGTTAGGGATTACAAAGTTAAGCTTCTAAATCCATTAGCTAGAAGTATCTTATTTCAATTCTACAAGTGTGACCATTACTTTTCTTCAAGGGTGATTTGATTTCCTTAGTGACTTGTAAACAAAATAAATATATTACTCTAAAACACACGTATAGAATACTACAACCTCATTCACACTTCACAATATTGCACTAGCATATATATTGAATGAGAGTTTACAAGTTGTATACAAACATTAGATTGATAATTAAATGCACATTTCTTGATTTATCTACTAAATAATTAGGAGGTAATTACAGAAATGTCAATTAGATGAAGGATAAGTGTTGGAAATTACATCCATAGCTCAACAGAAAGAGCCATAAGAAGGATATAAACAATAAAATTATCATACCCAGAAATTCAAGGAATCAGATAGAGAGTATCTTTGACATATACATGTCGGTGAAGAAAGGGGGTGAATATGTGTATACTTCATCAATAGAAAGGATGGAGATGACCAAATTCTTCCATAGACAAATATTAATGTTTTTTTCAACTCAAGTCCATATGAAAATCAAATAGAAGTGAATCTAGTCAAAAACTCTTGGATTGGAGGTCCATGATAATCCTAGCCAATATCAGTTTACGTGGATCAACAAGCAGGTAGAGATAAAGGTGACTACAGAGTGTAAAATTAATTTTTTCTATAACACTAGTTATGTTAATGAAATAGAATTGGATGCATGTGGAATCATCTTTTGGAGTCCTTGCATGTATACGAGGGATAAAATATTAATGGAATTATCAAACCAACCCTGCATTATGAAGGATGGAAAATCCTTCGTCATAAATACACACAACGAAAGTAAAATATTTTAGTGGTAAGTGACAACCAAGGAAAAGAACTAATAAATTTGAGTGAAAATAATGTTTTTTTATTCTCAAGGTAAAATACGTTTGTAGAAGAGTTGGACATCCCTAGAGGGGTGCACTTACGAATAGGGACAATAACTATAATATTTGTTACAAGTATATGGGGATTATCCTAGGATCCTAATGGGATACCAGACAAGAGAGATGTGGAGAACCATATTCAAGTGTTTCCAAACTATCTATTTCCAAAATTTGAGTTGTAGCGATAGTTTTTTATAGAATAAAGTGAAGTGAAGAAGCACTTGGATTAGTTACTCTAGAAATGTGCAACTTGACTAAGGATCAACATAATTGTACAAAAGAAAGATGTGACTTGGACAATTTGCATTTTTTATATATTTAAAAAATTACACTTAAGAGTAGCTAACCCTTACCAAGAATAAATGAACTATTGGATTAGGTGCAACAACTCAAATATTGTTCCAAGACAGATTGGAGATCACAGTATCACAAAGTGAAAATTAAGGAAGAAAAACCTGGAATACCACCTTAAAAACTAGATAATAGTTATATGAGTAGTTAGTCATGCCAATTGGTATATGAAAATATCTTATAGCATTTTTTTCCTCACTTATCATCAGACACATTTATTGGCCAAGGAGATTTCTTTGGAAAAATATGATCCGGATTGTCCATAGTACTATGTTCATTTGTCAACGTTTCGAACCCCAAAGGGGATCCATCATCAGGATGGAAAATGAATGATAGATTGAGAGAAGAATCTACCAACCATAAGAAATAAATAAATACCTAATAGATGATAAATTCAAGTAGAAGCCGACTAATTTTAAAAACTAAACTACATATAATATTCGATCTTTATTATTTTAGTTTTAATTTTAATTTATTTATTTTTATTTAATTTTTATTTTAATTAAACATAATATGAATTAGTAAATAATAAAACTAATTAATTCAATTGAACTAACAAATAAATAAATAGATTAAATGTAATAAGTTTATTTGTATAATTAGTTTTTTAATTTTAATTGGGTAACCTAATTAATTTATTTTTATTTTAAATTAATTAATCCACTAATTACCTAACTAGGAAAGTATAATAAATTATTTGATTTAGATTTAAATTATTTTATTTTTATTGTTATTATTCATAATAATTTATAAGTTAATTTATTTAATAAATAATTAATCCCGAAGTACCTAACTAACAAAGTAATAAATTATTTATATAGATTAATGTTAATGTTAAAATCTATTGTCACTAGAATTAAATTTCTATTTTGTTTTATTAGTTACTTAATTTATTTATTAGTTAATAAATTTTTATAGATATTCATCTATATTAACATAAAACAATCTTAATAATTATTTATTGTTAATAATAATCATGGATAATAATTTAACGGGACTTGGACCGCTGCGAGGAGCTTTGGCGTCTCTGACCTAGCCTGCGCCTGCACTTGCTCTCCAGGCTCTGCCTGGCAGGGTCGCTGCCGCCCTTCCTGATCCCTTTGACCTGCTTCATCCATTGGCTCTGCCTCCTTTGGGTTCCTGCCTGCCCCGCGCCGATTGCTGGCGTTGGAGCCTTGATCGCGCCTCTGCCTTATTTGACCCTTGTCGTTCTCATCGTCTTGCGCGGACCCCTCAGCGGGGTTATGGCCGCTTGACGGTTTTCCCCCTCTGTCATTCTCAGCGGGCCTGCAATGGCAGGTTCCGCCTCACCTCCTCCAGCCTTTGAGACCCCTGAGGAAATCTTTGCCTCTCCCTTGTCGGAGCCTTCTGATGCCAGACCCCGTCCCTCATTTTCGAAGTTCATTAAAAAGTTGGATGAGATCCCTGAGGTTATCCTCCCCCCATCCCTTCCAAGGAAATCGACAATAGCTTTATCAGAAAGAGGACTTGTAGGACAGTTCACTGGACTCTGGCCTTCTCCTCGTACTGTTCAAAAATGGGTGGAACGCAACTGGAGCTCAATGATCCAGGGAAAGATCGCCATCAGATTCTGTGGGAGAGGATATTACACATTCTTGTTCGAGTCGAAAGAAGATAAGAACCTCATCTTCCGCAATGGTCCCTACTTCATGGACACAAGAGGGCTCTATTTGAACAGATGGACCCCGGATTTCGATCCGGAAATGGACATACCAAGTGCCGTTCCGATTTGGGTGCGCCTCCCCCATTTTCCCCTGCACTGCTGGGGGGATGAATCGGTCAAAGCAATCGGCAACGCAGTCGGAAAATACATAGATAGATCGGAACCAAGGGAGAACATGCATGCATGCGCAAGAATCTGCGTTGAAGTCGATCTAGGGAAAGGACTGCCAGAAGCAATTAAATTAAAGGTGGATCAATGGATGCACATTCAGCAGCTGGATTACGAACAGTTACCCTTCAAATGCAAGGTATGTCACGAGTATGGTCATTTTGCCAATAGATGTAGCAAGCTAAAAGTAAATGAAGTAGAAAATAACGAGGAAAATGCGGGGGGCTCATGGGAACAAGTTAAAAGGAAAAAGTACTCCACTAACCCGGGCAACAGCTCCACAGCACCTCTGGCAGCAAATCTTCCCCCTCCTCCTCCCCCTCCTCCTACAACCTTCCCCTCCTCCTCCAACCCCTTTGAATCCTTAGCAGCAGAAGTTCAGTCTTCCCCTCCTCAATCCCCTCGCCCAGCCTCTCCTTGCTCCAATCCTCCTCCCTCTCCCCCTCCTACCATCGAAAGAATCCTCACCAAAAACAAGGCAAAGGAAGCCAACCAGCCAACAGACCCACCGAGAAAATTTGGCCGAAAATCGAACAAAGAACTGAGAGATGAAACAACTGCTAAGGAGATGGCAACCGGTACTCAGCAACCCATGGATTCATTTTTAGGCAAGCTAAAAGGGAATGGAGAAAAGGCCAAGGAGAAGTCAGGATCCCACCCCACAACTGGTAAATAATGAAATTGGTCTCTTGGAACTATAGGGGGATGGGCTCTTCCTTAAAGGTGAAAGCAATCAAGGATCTTATGAACCAGGAACAGCCAGACATTCTCCTAATCCAGGAGACCAAAACTACCGAGAAGGATTTTACTCTCCAAATACAAAGATTCAAAAATTACACAGGCACATCAAAAGGCTCAGATGGGGCATCAGGGGGAATAGGAACATTATGGAACAAAAACAAGTGGGAAATCATCAACTCACAGCTATGCAACTGGTGGATCAGAACAAGAGCACACAAGAGGTTTTTTTCATCTATAATATATATGCACCTAATCATTACAGAGACAAAATCAGCTGTTGGAACACTTTAGAAGCGGATCTCTCCTCCATCCACAGCAGCCTGATAATTCTTGGGGGAGATATGAATTTAATTAGGCAGGTGGAAGAAAAACACGGTGGGAATTTCCACGCAGACCCATCGAGAGACAAGCTAGAAACTATCATCCAGCTCTTCAATCTGATCGACACCCCTCTGTCGAATGGAAAATACACATGGACCAATAAGAGAGCAGGATCACACAATATAAAAGAGAGGTTGGACAGGTTCCTAATACAGGAAGGGATAGCCGGCAACTTTCAAGCAATCAGAAGTCATATAATCCACGGCACAGCATCGGATCATAAGGCGGTGGTCCTCACCTTGGATAAAGGAATAAACTTAGGCCGCCTTCCCTTCAAATATAACAAGTCCTAGGACATTCATGAAGACTTCCGCTCTCTTGTGCGAAATCAGTGGGCAAATGAAGTATCAGGCTCACCACATTTTGTTTGGGAAGCAAAGCTAAAACAACTGTGGACAGTTATAAAACAGTGGGCGAGGGACAAGGAAATCTCTGAAAGGAAAAAGAAAAACGACCTGTTAGAGGAGATGGAGAACTGGCATAAAGAAAAAGAACAAACTCAATACTCAGCAGAGGATCTAGAGAAGGAAAAAAACTTGTACAAGGAGTTATACCGACAAAATCGTGTGGAGGAAGAGGAACAAAGAATGAAATCTCGCTGCTTATGGTTGAAAGCAGGGGATAAAAAAACTTCCTTCTTTCACAATAATGTCAAGACCAGAAGAGCCAGAAATCAAATAGACAAAATCGAAGTGGAAGGGAGAGAACTGAAGGAACAAGAAGAAATAAAAAATGCAGCCTTTAATCATTTCAAGGCTCTCCTCATGGCAGATCCCAAACAAAATCACAGCGATGCATTTCTTAGTGTAATAGAGAGTAAAATAAATGAGGAACATAACAACAAGCTGGAGCAAGATCCCACAGAAGAAGAAGTCAGAGAAGCCACATTCAGCATGCAGCAAGACAAGGCTCTGAGGTTGGATAGCTTTACTGTTGCGTTCTACAGGAAGCAATGGGAAACTATAAAGAAGGATTTTGTGAGAATGGTAAAAAACTCCTTTAGAAAGCATAAGTTGGGGGACAACACAAAGTCCTCTCACATTGCTTTGATTCCCAAGGAAGCAAATCCCAAATCATTCGATAGATTCCGTCCCATTTCACTCTGCAATGTCTCATACAAGATCATAACAAAAATAATTGCCAACAGGCTCAAGAAACTCCTTCCTATTATAATTTCTGAGAAATAGGGCAGTTTTGTCCCAAAGCGGCAGATCATAGACAATGTTATACTAATTCAGGAAGCCATCCACAACAGCCTCAACAAAGGAGAACGAGGAATGATCATCAAGCTGGACATGGCCAATGCATTTGACAAAGTGGACCACTCCTTTTTAAGAGCAGCCTTACAAAAATTCGGTTTCTCCTCTAACTTTGTCAGCATCATCAGTGGGTGTATATCCAATCCTTGGACCGCCCCGCTGATCAATGGACGCCCAAGCAAATTCTTCAGAAGTTCCAGGGGACTAAGGCAAGGTTGTCCCCTCTCCCCTTTTCTTTACATTATCATGGCGTAAACTCTAAGTGTTCATTTAGAAAATCTCCGCAACAAAAGAGAGATTACGGGCATATGCATTGAAAGAGGAATAAAGGAGATAAACCATTTGTTATTCGCGGATGATACTCTATTAATTGGGGGAGCCTCCAGTCTGATGGCTAGGAGGTTCAAAAGAGTCTTGGATGCTTTCCTCCAAGCATCCGGGGGCAAATTGAACAACAGGAAATGTAAAATCTACACCTGGAATGTTCCCCACCAGACACAACAAAGTATATCCCAAATTCTAGACATTCCCCTACAAAGAAATTGGAGTTCTTTTTCTTACTTGGGTTTACCTCTGGCAAAGGAGCACATCAAAGCAGAGGTCTGGACAAAACATACAAAAAGATGAGAGGCCTCCTTCAGAGTTGGGGCGCCTCTTGGCTAAACCTAGCAGGCAGAACTATCCTCATAAAGGTTGTCCTTTCAGGCCTCCCAATCTATCAATATGCGGTAATCATGGCGCCCGCCAGTATCCACAAACATATGGAACTTATAATGAGAAGTTTCCTCTGGCAGGGAGGAAATCAGGACACAAAGAAGTTCAGCCTCGTCAGCTGCGACCAAGTCACCCTTCCTTATGAAAAAGGAGGCCTTTCTATAAAAATTCCAAGTCTTTCTAACCAGGCTCTGGGGCTCAAACTGATCTGGAAGATCCTCTCAGGAAAGGGATCATGGTGGGTGGAGACAATAAAAATAAAATACCTCAGTGGCCCAAACTCCAACATCCTCAATGAACCAATAGTAGACAGACCCTGCACTCCGATGTGGTGCTTAATCAAGAAAGTTCTGCCCCATTTCAGAGAAAATGTCTCCAAACTCCCAGGCAATGGAAAGAACATCAAGATCTGGGCAGACAGAATAATGAACTCCAATCCAAGAAATCTACTTCAAGAGCTCAGGCCTCTGCAAGACTGGATGGAAGATCGAAATATAACCACACTGTATGATATTTCTTCCTGGAATCAAAATAGATGGAGTGAATGGAAAGATCTGCATCTCCCTCAGGACCTCAAAGACCTATGGCTCAATCTGAAGTCTTCTCTCTCTGGATCAGCACCAACCAATAAGGAGAAAGATGATATATACATCTGGGACACATGTGGAGGGTCCTTCTCAGTAAAAGAAGGGTATAAATCTCTTCAAAATATAAATCCTACAGCAAACTGGAACCTTCACACAGCTACTTGGAAGTCAGAATGCATTCCAAAGGTGAAACATTTTAACTGGACCCTTTTAAAAGGGAAAATTCTAGCAGCTGAGAATTTGAGAAAGAGAGGAATCCAAGGTCCCTCGATCTGGTGCTTCTGTCGAGCAGAGGAGGAGTCCATTCAGCACTCCTTCCTTCTCTGCAATTTTGCCCAAAGCTGTTGGAATCAGTTATCAAGCCCCTTGGAAGTCCGAGGAAAATATGACCAGATGCACAATCTTCAGAAAAATTGGAAGAAAGACTTCCCTTATCCAAGAAAAGGCAAAAACAATTTAATCAGAGTGTGGAAGTGCATTCCCGCCACCCTATGCTGGAACCTTTGGCTAGCCAGGAACAACCACGTTTTTAACAACAAATAGCCAAAAATAGTCAATGTAATTGCAAAGACAATTGCCAACATATCTGAAGCTATCAGCGCAAACTCCATAGCTACTCCAGACCAGTCGAGCTGGGCCCAAGAAGAAAAAGAATGGTACAATAAATTCAACATTAGTCACTCCCAGAATCCTCCCCCTAAGAGCAAAGCACATCAGAAGCAACCCAACTGGAAGCTCAGGGGAACCAAAGAAGAGATAAATCAATGGATCCTCGCCCAAAACCGCCCTATTCTCTTCTTCGACAGAGCATCAAAGAACAACCCCGGAGCAGCAGGAGCAGGAGGCATAATTAAAAACCACAACGGGACCTTCATCTGCAGATATGAATGGGGACTTGTGAAAGCCTCGAATAATGCAGCTGAAGCCTACAGCTTGCTGCTAGGCACCACAATCCTATCCAGAAGGGGATTGAGGAACGCTATCATCCTTGGGGACTCGGCCATCATCATATCAACCATGATCACAGGTAAAGAATTCATCAAAGAAGCCCTTAACAATATAAGAACAAGGATCATTGATAATCTCAGAAATATGGGGGAAATAACCTTCATGCACGTACTCAGAGAAAATAACGCAGACGCGGATTCACTAGTAAACAAAGCAGTCAACAGGCAGCAAGGGCAGGTACGTGAGGATGACAGAATATATGAAAGGGCGATCCCATAAGAAATCTCTCTGTCAGTCAAACCAGCAGACTAGCCCCCTCAGAATTTGGCATAAAATCGATCATCTCATGGGTCCTCCATACCTCGATCCTCCCTCCACCTCCACTTTGTCGTCTCTTATCCCCTCCTTCGATTTCAGAGCAAGGTACCCTCATCCTCCTCGTGAGCTCTTCCCTGACTTTTCAGGTAAACGTCCCCTCAACACCTCTGGAGATCGCACTTCAAATCTGAAGCTGGATCGTCTCTCGGCTCCTGCAGTAAAAACTGTCCCGTCCACTCATCATGAATGCATGCCCTCCTCCCTTTATATCCCCTTTCCCCTCCCCGACTTCCTCAGAACTCCTCTGCCCCTTCAGTATCAGTTAGGAAGAGTGGTTTGCCCTGAGCGTGGTGGTGAAAGTAGTTTGCACGTTCGTGGGATTCAGTCATTCCGCCCCCTTGTCTCCAGCAACAAGCTAGGCAATCAGCAGTATTACTGTTTGGTACTCTGGAACAACACAGCTCGGGACATGCTCAGCGATATCTACAAGCAGGGGCAACATTTGGAAGCTGTCAACTGCTATCGGAATTCAGAACTCCGCCCTTCGCTTTTGGTAATCGCTGGTATTCATTCTGTGGATTTATTCCTTGCTGACTATTGGTTTCTTGACAGTTGCAGAGGCTCGGTCATCACTACGCTGTCCGCCCTCTGCAATCTCCATCGCCCTTCGCTCTTTCCACCTCTGTTTCACCTCCCCTGTAACACCGCATCTCTCCATGATAATCCCCTTCTCCCCGACTCCCACCTCTCTTCTTACATCTCAGAATCCTTCAATCAGCCCAGCAGCATGGAGGACCAACAAGACAACCAGAACGCGCAGCAACCAGCAATCAAACCCATCGACCAGCTCTTCAACAAAGAATGCACCATGTGCAAAGCTCACACAATAATGATCAACAGATTTATCAAGCACTTCAATGACCTGAAGAGCGACTATGAATCCGACAGTAGATCGAAGCGCAAGAAACTGGAGAAGCAGAAGGAAGAAATAGAAAACCTGAAAGGAAGGTGCAGTCATCTGGAGGAAGCCATAGAGCAGATCAGAGCCCTTACCCAGAGCTATCAAGCTTCAGCTTCTACTAAAGCTAGTGCCAGGAGAGATCCCATCCCTCATGACTCGGTCACCCAGAAACTTCCCTAAAATCCATGCTCTGTAAATTTTTTCGTTTAGGAGGTGCTTTTGTTAGGCAATATAGCCGTTTTCTCTTCAATTTCAATTATCATAGAGGCAGAAACGAGGAAAGTGGGTCTGCGCACCCGGTTTTGATCCTCTTCGCCCAAACCTTCGATATCTATGTTTTTGAATTTTATAATACAAAAGTAACTGACTTTGTTAAAAAAAATAGTAATAATAATAATCATGTATTTAACTATTTACAAATAAATGGTTATTATGTCAAACAAATAATTTTTAATTCTTAAAAAAAACAAATTACCACTAAGAGAGATGTTAGTAATTGAGGAAAGGGGAGGAAGATACCAGTGATACTGCACCTCGAAAGATCTGGAGGGATTGATATGTCTAATCAGGGGAAGTCAGTTTCCACTAATCTCATTTCCATTGTCACTGTTGAGATTATGAGGAAACTTCATAATTTCAATAGCCTCTCCGATTTTCCTCTTTTGATAATGATCCTCCCTTGCAATAATTCTAGCATCCTCCAAACACACATGATGCTTCATTTTGGAGGAGTTTTTTGCAAGGACCAATGTATGATATCTCCCATTCTTATATCAGCTTTGTGCTCTTCACGTCTTGTTTTCAAAGATCGTCCTGTCTCCCCAATATAACTTTTGCTGCATGAAAAATCAATCTTATACACACCCTTAAGTTGTTGATGATCGACATTATCCTTAACTAACCTCATTTTCTGCTTAATCATTCCACGTATTGTAAATTGACTGACTATGTCCTTCTTTCTTAAAATCTTAGCGATTTTATCTGTAACCCCTTTGAGGTACACATTCCCAAAATTTTCTTTCCCATGGTTTTCTCAGGGACCCTTGGAGAGGACATTTTCTTGAGCTGTTTTTATAGCTTTCTTAATACTAAACTCCTTGTATCCTATATCCTTAAAAATAGAGGTTAAGTGTTTAACTTCTTCATTTAGGTGATCAGAGTCAGAAATTCTAAGACCCCTAACAACAAGAGTGTTTAAGACGCCAAATTTTTGGGATCGACGATGGTATGAATCAGCATGAAGATAGATTTCCATATGTGTTTTCTTCCTAAAGACCTGGTGTCCCGACTACCATCCCCGTTTCTACTAATCATGACATATTGAAACGGAATTTTGCCATTTTCTTCAAGCTCGACAGTAAACTTGATTTCGGAAGATATAGAGTTAAGATGATTAAAAAGCTTCTCAAGCTCAACCTTGCCATGAGTCCATTTTAAGTTGGTGTCATCAACAAATCCTTTCCACCATGACCGCTTCAAAGGGTATGAGTCAAGGGATTTTCTTGCAAATTACTCCGTGTATAAGTTGGCGACAATAGGTGATAGTGGGGATCCCATGGCAACTCCCGATATATGCTCATAATAATTGGCTTGAAAACTGAAAAACGTGGAATGCAAAAAAAATTCCGCAAGTTTTGTTGTCTCTGGATGAGTGACTTCTTCTATAACATGAACAAATTCATTGAGAGGAACCTTTGCAAAGAAAGAAACCACATCAAAACTCATCAGAATATCATCCTTATCAGCCCTCTCATTCTTGATAAGTTTCACAAAATCATTGGAGTCCTTTATAAAAGAGTCTATGTTTCCAACCATAGGCTTCAGGACCTTAGCCACATATTTAGCTAATTCATAGGTAGGGGAACTAATGGTGTTGACTATTGATTGAAGAGTGACCCCCTCTTTATGAGTTTTTGGTAATCCATAAATTTGAGGTATAACCTCACAAGATGGAATTAGCCTCTTTTTCCTTTTATCATCAATGTTTGGTCCCATGATAGCCTTCTTGACATATTTTATAACCTTAGGAATGGGGTTGGAGTTAATTTTTCTATAACTACCATAATTTATATGCTCATTCATTTTATGAATGTAATCATCCTTATCTAAAACAAGAGTTTCTCCTCCTTTATCAACCTTAAGAACCACTATCCTATCATTATTACGAAGTGACCTAAGAGCACCCTGCCCTTCCTTCTTTAATTACTCTTTGGCCACTTAGATTTCATCATAATAAGGGAACACTCTTGTCTTAATATTTGTTTATCCAATCAAAGGCCTTGAGTTCCATTCTCAATGTTGTAGATGATGCTTTCAAACGGAATGTCCTTGGGAGAGACTGTGAATCCCAAGCCTTTGCTAAGAGTATTAATTTTTTCAGGAGTGAGTAGTAAGGAAGAAAGATTAACAACTTTCTTATTAGGCAAGAGTTTTGAAACACGTATATTCGAGACATTGTTATTCATATTCTCCAACTCTTCACTGAAAACAAACCTATCATTTCCACAATTTTTACCGCCCTCATGTTCATTGGGTTTTGCCCTAAATTGAGTATCTATACAGATCACATTGGCATTGTTCATATCCATATTTTTGGGACTACTGTCATTAATGGTAAAACCTTTGTGCTCACCTACCTGATTTATTCGACATCCTATATTAATTTTAGGAATGGAGCAGCTATCACCCTCTATGCCATTGTTGTTCTTATCTGTTTCACCTATTGGATTTCTAGTGCTATTATTATCATTCGTTCGATATCCTATATTGATTTTAGAGACAGAGGAGCTATCATCCCTTACATAACCTTTGCTTCTTCTATTATCAAACATATCAACTACGTTTTCATCTACAACGTCATCACTATTCTTACCATGTTCCCTGTTCTTGCTATCAACACCTCCCTTACAAACAAAATAGGTTTTAACATTAACATTAATCTATAAATAATTTATTACTTTGTTAGTTAGGTACTTAGGGATTAATTGTTTATTAAATAAAATTAATCTAAAATTATTATAAATAATAATAATAATAAAAATAAATAATTTAAAGCTAAATCAAATCATTTATTACTTCGCTAGTTAGGTATTTAGTGGATTAATTAATTAAAATTAAAAAACTAATTATACAAATAAACTTATTACATTTAATCTATTTATTTATTTGTTATTTCAATTGAAATAATTAGTTTTATTATTTACTAATTCATATTAGGTTAACTAAAATAAGAATTAAATTAAAATCAAATTATAATAAAATAATAAATAAAAACTAAAACTAAAATAATAAAGATTGAATAGTATATGTATTTTAGTTTTTTAAATTACTAGGCTTCTACTTGAATTTATCATCCATTAGGTATTTATTTATCTATTCTGGTCAGTAGATTCTTCTCTCAATCTATCATTCATTTTTTTCCCTGATGATGGATCCCCTTTAGGGTTCAAAACATTGACATAATGAACATGGTACCGTGGATAATCCAAATCATATTTTTCCAAAAATGACCACAGAAGCTTAAAGTCAAAGATTTATTTCCCTACATAAACCTAAGTTTATCTTAAAAACTATTTTTCCAGATTCTATATGTGAGATTTGTAAAATAAAGTCGGGTATGTATGTAGATACCCTTAATGGTATCCACATATGGATTTAAATATATCGAAAAAATATAAAAATGTGATTTTTTAGGGAGGTTTACAGGTTACACCAAAAAATATCCTACAGAAGCCCATGTCATAACCATAAAAACCCATTTATAGTGATACCAATTCACACCCTAATGGGTCCTCATGAAAACTACCACCCTTTATATCATCACTCGAAAGAGTGTAGACACCACAAAATTCATAACATAGACATAATCTGACCCAAGGAGTGTATTGAAGTCTAAAGGGACATCAACCACTGCCATATCGACTAAGGCAATATTCCTACAAAATATGATACAAAATTGAGGAAGAATACCTAGACTCACCATTTTTGTATCATAAGCCAACACTTGACTAGCAGCTACCAACAACTTTGGAGAACCCATATGTATTTGTCAAGTGAGGAGGTAACTCCTCAAATGAAATTTTGATTTTCCATTAAGGTCGATCATAAATATATACATGGATGGAGAGACTCTTGGGCTTCAACTGCTAGTGTCTCTTCTTATTTCAATTATCTTTATTTTCTATTTACATTATTTTACATATATTCGCCCAATCCTAATGATTGTTGTTGTGTCAGTTTAATCACCATTTAATTTGACTGAGCCACAAGTATTTAAATGTCAACAAGGGTAGGTCTGTTTATTTCAAAGGTGGTTTCATTGTCTTCGTTGATACATAATAGCCAGGGATATAAATGGAAGAAGATTTCGTTGAACATAATTGCATAAATTAAAGGACTCACATAGAAATTAAAAACATATTCTACATGAATGAAATTCACACTTTGTGTTTTTCTCAAGAAAAGGCATGCCACACATCAATAGTAAAAAATTATCAGCTAATTAAATATTATAGTTCTAACCAATCCTGTTTAACAGCACATAATGAGTTCGGATTTTCCACAGTGCTCATTTTTATATATGTCGACGTTTCGAGTCTTTACCCAGACTCATCATTAGGACAGATGTACAGAGAAAAGAATGCAAAGGGATTTCAAATCCCTTTGCATTCTTTTTCTCTGTACATCTGTCCTGATGATGAGTCTGGGTAAAGACTCGAAACGTCGACATATATAAAAATGAGCACCGTGGAAAATCCGAACTCCTCTGGTAAACCACACCACAGTAATTTACAATTTAAAAAAGCACATAATGAATCTAAAATTAGAAGTGCATCAGTACTAAAATTCATATAACAACATAAACTATTCACACTTAAATGAATGATAAACCAAATAACTAATTTATTACTACTACAATCCCTATTAAAAAGCGAGGCCCTTCCTCCCTAACAGAGCATGGGGATGAAATGAAAACTAGTTAAAACTCAACAGTGAATCTGTATGAACATCACTAGAAGTGTTACGTATTAAAAATAACTAGAAATTACAATATTAAAATGTCGGTGTTGTTCCTGTTTTCTCAGTCCCTTTTTATGGAACCAAACCTTTTTATAAGGTTTACAAGCCTTGAAAATTAGGGAACATATCAGTCATAAGAATCTCACAATTATCATGTTGATTGATATTAAGAGAAAAATAGAAAGTGTTACAAACAATTTTCCAATAAAATACCAGTTCAAGTTACATCATATCCACAATTATAACCACTAAGATCCTTTGACCATCTGTAGATAATTCATGATTCTTGACAACTATCTTTGAAGACATCAACCACAGTCTTTAGCAGTTGTGGTGTAACAATAACATGAGGTGTAACAACAACTCAAGATGTAACAAACTCGAGGTGTCACAGAAAACTTCGGACTGTAACAACAAATCCTTGAAGTGTAACAAAAATTGAAAATAACAGCTTCTCATCCTTAGTCCCTAGACTTAGGCAACACCTCAAAGAAAAATAACCATCGAACTTCTCCACAATTACCTTGGTTATCCATCTCAAAAGGACATCACTTCATTCTATATTTAATGAAAGATGGAAAAATAATATGTTGAGAAAGGATTTCTCTTACAACTGGGGAAAATGGTATTTGGGACAAAAATTTCATGGGTTTATAGAGAGAAAATGATCCAAAATGGGGAAGGGGTGTCTAAGATATGCTTAAAAACTACACCCAACATCACCCCCAATTGTTGTTGTATTGATGTCATAAATCTGTCAAGTTATAGGCATCAACAGTATCTTCATCAACCATATCATACCCTTGATTAGCCGTCAGTTGATGCGGCCATGATTCCTCTTCATAATCGCACAATTGGTAATGGGGATAGTATTCCTCAGCTGGAAGCCAAATCAAGGGAAACTTAAATCTAAGCCCTATTTAGAAGGCTCCCATTGAATTCAAAATCATGGCATATTCTAGAACTCATGTAATAGTAACCAAAAAATGAGTAAATGCAAAAGGATCACGCTCCTATAGACTTGCACTACTAGCCTCTATACGTTTAAGGCATCCAGTCAATGCTCGACTCTTCAGCTATGTAAAGAGGTTGAGGAAAAACCTGACAATCCTCCTCGTGTAGATGCCTGATTGTTCCCTTATATCAGGGGCACTCCAAAACTTCCTAAATTCATGCCTTAATTCAGTAGACATGCCTGCTTCTTCTCCTATCCACAAGGCTTCCTTCTCTTCATTAGTGTCACAAGACTTTATGGCCAGATGTCATTATACTTGATTTCTCATGAAAGATATGAAGGCACACAGTTGCAATCCCCCCATGTAGGAGAAAATGTGTACAACCATATGTAGGCTAGCATACTCATAAATCATATTATGTAGAAAAAGCTCACATAGTAGGCTTTGCTCATCAAAATCACATGCGTGAAAAGAATCTAAAAAAGTCTGCATACAATTACCCAAATATGGTCTATTCTCATAGACATCGTTTAACTCAAACAAATAAAATGTTTCCCAAAGAAATATTGGATATGATGGGGAAGGCCTTCTACACTCCAACAGGTTCAGGGAAAATTCGTACAACTTACTTTTATCATTTGTTAAGTTCTGAATTTCTTGTTGTAAATGTTGCGCCGATTCCTCCTTTTCCTTCTCAATTTTTTTCCTTTCCCATCTTGTCCATTCCTTCATCAACTTCCTCTTAGCCCAATGTTCTTTGAGAGTTTATAATTTTTTAATGCTCCTCTAGCTAGATCACTCCCTTTTGCAAAGAGAATGCCAACGACTTCAAATTATGTAATTCAGATATCAACAAAAGTTTTTATGAACACCATCCTACTTCATGATCGCGTATTCTCTCACATGAAACATCAATAGAGGGTGTAATAGCATCTCTAGATTCTTGTGTAAGATTAGCTTCATCAGTAGGTTCTTCTAGATCAGCTCTTACTTTTTCTTCTTGAGGGACCTCTGCCTCAACTGCTAGTTCTTGCATAATAGCAATATCGTCGATAGACTTCTATGTTTTTGCTTCAAGGTCAATCACCATGGGATGCCCCGTTTCAACTGTTAGTTCTTGTGTAATAGCAGCGCTGTCAATAGGTTCTTGTGTATCAGCTTCCCAAGGTTCAGTTTGGGTTCCTATCGAGATGGTACTTCCAACACAAACTTTATACCCAATTGTCTCTAAAATCTTAGAACATGTTGAACACACAAAACTTGGTGTAGATTTTGCCCTCATCTTATTGACAACCTCCACCAAAGTATCCAGAACTGAGACCCTTGTTTTTACTTTACTACCCTCTAATTGTTGCCTTAATTATTTATTTTATTCCTCTAATTCTTCAATTTTATGCATCATTATTTAGGTCTCAACCTTACCTGATAAAGGAACCTCTTTAGGATGGTCATGTTTTTCTTCTTTTTTTCTCCCATGTGTCCTTATGCCTGCTTGACCTCATTCTAGATGGAGGCGGGGGCTCCGATTGGGTGTTGACTCTAACCTCCTAGGTATCCTGCCACTATTGGCTTTTCTAGTGATCTTTTCTTGATTCTACTTTCAGAGGATTTCCCTTGCTCTTCAGTCACCCTAGCTTCCTTTGGAGCGTCAACGGGGGTTCCATTTTGATTCTGGCATGAAGTCCTTGTCTTTCTTCTCATAAAATTATCCTAGTTCTAGAGTTGGTGTTCTAGGGCATCCATTATTATTAAATTTATAAGGCCATTATTGGCCACACAAGTTTCCAAACGCTTAGTAACCTTATGTTAAGGGCTAAAAATGCCTGCCCCAACATTGGGGGATAACCATCTGATCCAGATCTTGAAGCAGATCCTTTTCCATTTGGAATAGTGGCTCCGACTAGTTTAAGTAGGTCCAATTACCTTCTCCCTATCACTATTGGTTTATGATGTATCTTTAACTACCAAGAGACAGGGATATCAAATCACTTCTTCTTGTTGATCAAGTAAGAGAATGACCCTTAAACTAATTTGGGATCAGCCAAGCCACAACTAAAATTTTTCCTCTTTGAGAAGAGGACTTAAAAGAATGTAGAACTTAATCTAAATGCAAGTTTATTCTAGGTTGCAAGAAAAATGAACTAATCTTAATCCTACCTTAGTTAGGCAGATATAGATCTAACCCAACTAAGAGCAAGATACTTAACTGATAAGGATTTAAATATGTCTGGATTTTAGTTAATGTCAAGCTAAAAAAGTAGTTCAATTAACTCCATTTATAAATACCAAAACACATCCTATGGACACCTCTTAACTAAAATAATAAACCAACAACATTCCGGGAAGTAGTTCACAAAAATGATATTGATTATCAAATCAGTAAATGCAATCATTAAACAATAATATGCAAAAATAGTTCACAACACATTACTATTTAATAAATTAGTTTTATAAGATATATTTATGACTAAATAGTTACTTAGAAATCAGAATTTAATCTATAAGAACAGAGATACATAATAACAATATTGAGAGAAATTACCCAAATCAACACAAGAGCACAAATCTGAATAAAATGACACATTCTTGTTATAATAAAAATGAAACTCATATTTGAAATAGTAGTATTATAAATACCAATTTATTGCATCCATTTCTCCGACTTTGGTCTCCAACAGTCCTCTACATTGCTTGAACTTCTGCTTTCAAAACTAGAGCCACAATAGTGCAAACTCTGCTCCTCATACATAATTCAAGACATAAAGGAAAAATCCTCACGAATCCTCAGATCTGAGATTTTCTCTCCCCCCTCCTATAATTCTAAATTCTTATTACAGAAGTGCTTTTAGGAGTCTAAAATTGCAGAGGAGAGCAACCCCTTATTACATTCTACAATCTACAATTTATAATATTTCCAAAGGTATTTTTGAGAGGAGGTTTTGTTGAAGAAAAACTTTCCAATCCCATTCTATTTGCTCCAAATTCCAATCTTTTATTGTTGGAGCATTCTCATTGATTAAGATCTTTTTCTCCATATCTCTTCTACTGTTTTCCTACGAAAAAGAAATCAAAATAAATTAAAATGCAATCAATAAAATCAAAATATCATTTCTCGCATTAAAACAAATTTAATCAAATTCAATTTCAATAAATAATTGAAAAACAAAATATAATCTCTCTATCTATGTCTGGGAAGGTTTTATTGGCCAAGGATATCATTGACGAATGAATCTTCATTTAAAAGAGGCATGGGAAAATGAAAATGAAGAAAATAAAACTCAAGAAATTGATTTTGTTTTAAAAATTCGGAGCTTGATTTTCTACTAGATTTTTGACCCAATAAATGACCAAATTTGTTAGTGAAACCTCCTCATAAATGTTCTCATTGATTTTATCTTTCCAATCAGCCATCTTGGGCCTCATTTGGCCAAGTAAAACTCAATCTATGGGCCTCCAAAGTTGATGAGTCAAATCTAGCATAATTCTGGAATTTCTGTTGCTAGGCTAAAAAAAATCAGAATTTAATTAAAAATTTAATCCGAAATTAGAATTATAATCATCTAATAATTAATTCTAATCTAATTGTTAATTATGAACTAAACTAATTATTTATTAAACTGTTATTAGTTAATATTAATCTAACTAATTAATATAATTAACTATTTATATCTAATTAATGTTAATCTAAATAATATTTAATTTTAATTAATGTTATATATTAATTAAATTAATTAATATAAAATTTATTATTTAAATTAATAAATATTAAATATTAATTTAATATTATTTTAACTTAAACTATCCTACCCCTCTTATTTCACTCAGGTATGAGTGCCTTTTAAAAACAATCCGTAAAGTTATGAACACTATGTTTAATGCTTGAGGTCTTCATTGCAATCGGCAATCGGGAGGTGAGGGTGTTGTCGAGGTTTTTTAAACTTCTCCGATCCGATTCTGTTATAGAATTTTATTTTATTATATATTTTACCACTTCATTTTATTCTTTCACATATGAGTGAATTTTGGAAACTTCAAACAAAACTTAAGTTAATGCGTCCATGCCTTTTTGTTAATTAGGAGATCAGGAGGTGTCGAGGTTTTTTAAAATTTGTTGCGATTGAAATCTCCGATGGGATATCCCGATAATGAATTTTATTATTTATCTATTTTTTGTTATATTTTTCATTTTTTGGTTTTATTTTAATGAAGTTTCATTATAAAATTATCTAAACAACAACCACTTTAAGAAAAAAAAATTAACTACAGCCACTTTGACATTTTGACTTTTTGAGATTAGTAATTTATTTGAAATATTAAAGTAAATTACTAAGATCTCATTTGCTTCATGATTTGGCTGTATAAGTAAAAAAATGAAAAATATTAGTAATAATTAACTAGGGGTTAATATTTAAAACAAATACATTGTTAAACTAATTTATTTACAAAAATGGGATATTGTACATTTTATGCATTTTTAACCAAGATGACATAAATTATTAGACTTCAAAGGAGTGCCATTTACAAACCAGTTGACCAAAAGAGGTGAAACAAGTATGAATGGGAAGCTTATAAAAGATTGATTTTAACAAAGCAATAAAAAATGAAAGTCTAAAAAATGAAAAATTGACAAAAGCATAGGATAATCAACTAAATAAAAATCCTAAAATGTGTTTAGCCAAAAAAAATTATAGAAAGGGTCCCCATTATTTGAAGTGAACAAGTAAAAAATGGGGGGGAGGGGGGGTTGTGTTTTACCACAACAATGGCCACACACGGGAGAAGAACCAATTGTATCTATTTGGTATGAATGAGATTTTCCCAAAATTCAAGTAAAAGTAATTAAAGAAGAGAGAATTATGTTTGAAATGTTTGACTAGGTTCATTAATCTGAATAAAAGCAAGAATCATCTAACTGCAATTTTTCTTAAAATTCCTTATAAATTAAAATATTTCAAAACTATATATCAATCCTTAATTAGTTGTAGAGATAAAAGCAGGGGTCACTTTACAACTTAGCTTTTAAAATATACTCATTTTTCACAGGTAGAGTCACTGCTGCCAGCAAACATCTATAGTCTCGAGAGGGTTACCTTTCAATCATGAATGATTCAGAATCCCATCTATTTAAGCATTATTGACACAGAGATAAATCCATTTATAAATGTTTATTTTCTTTGAATTTGTTTATTATTATTATTATTAATAATTCTTAAAAGCCATTGTCCTAGTTTTGATAGCCAAATAGTTAACAATGCCATTCACTGGTTATAATCAGACTGAACAAGCTGGCTCGTGATGAGACCCCTTGTTTCATAATTGTTTGCAATCATAAGCCATTACCCTGGCTTGTTTAGCAGTGTTGGTAATGTCAGCCTATTTTTTTCCTATGATCATGGTAAGCAGGCTCATGATGAGACCTCTTATCTTTTAAGTTTAAATATATTTCTGGATTACACTCTAGAAAAAATATGACTTTTTGGGACAGGAAGAATCATTGACTCCTTAACAATTAAGAATGACAATTTTAGAGTTAAAGGTGCTTTGTTGTAAAGCGTCTTTACTTGGTTAAAAATAACTTTTCTTCATGGATAAGAGAACTTTGAAAGATCTTAATAAACTATTGAAATCTCAAAATGACTACAATTTTGATGAAAAAAGAAAATTTTCAGATTTTATGATACTTTATCAGCTTCTCTTGTTTTCTAATCTCTTACTTAAGTATGTCTACCTTTATAATAAGAAAAACAAATTTTATTAAGAGATTTAAGAAAAAGCTAATAGGTGACTATTAACAATTTTTTCCTATATATGCTGACCATTGTTAGGTAACAAGGCCTTCCATATAAATCATGACAAAGTCACCAAAATAAAAAATAGAAACCAAAGGAAAATAATTCTTAAGCCAAAGCGAGAAAACAAAGCAACGAACAAAAATAAAAATGAATAAATTTTAAAAAATGGAAAGAAAAATCCAATTTTTGAAAGATACCAATGTCTCAACAAAATAAGATAAAGGAAAATAATCATGTAATCATTCCTTCTTATGTCGGGATTTACAAAAATCATACTTTGTAGGGTTGTAAATGTTTTAGGCTTTAGATAGTAGTGATGATAAAATTCAACCACAATGAAAAATTTCTGTTGATGCCAATCTTGTTGTTTCAAAGCATCATCTTAATCGTTTTCTAAAAAAGAATGCTTAAATAAACAAATTAAAGGTTCAAAAACTTCCTAGTGTAGTTGTTTCAATGAAGATTATCGCTGCTTCTTGAAATAAAACAAGGATAACAGTATAAGACTTCAAAAATATGATCTGGCGGAGGATTGGAAGCTTTTATGAAGAGCTACAAAACAGATTTTATATCAGCATAATTTAAAAACAAAAATGAAACTACAGTAAATGGAAATTAATGAAAGTGGGTATATGAATCTTACCATTGGATAATTGCTTTTGATCTTACCTGAAAGGTATAAGTTTCTCCAAACTAGCTGACTTCTTATTTTAATTTTCATTAAAAACATGAAGAATTCAAACTAACCAAAATCCTATAACCCAAAATCATTATTTATTTTATTTAAACTAAAGCAAGCAGTAAAATGTAAAAAAGAGAAAGCTTTGTGTTGAAAGGAATCGAAATTAAAACAAATGCATCGGAAATGAGAATGAGAATTTGCAGTAACAAATGTTTCTCAAAATATTATAAGTTTCGTATAAACTCCATGATTTTTATAAATTGTTCAAAATTAAGACCAAATCCAAGATAATGAAATTTAAATATGAAGATAGAAAGGTCTTTAATTTCTTATTAAATTATGGAATTATATATTTAAAACTGAAATGTATAAGAAATCGAAATGATTTGAATATGCTGCAAATTTGTCATCAATTGCTTTCTTACTATAGTGGTTACCCAAGAATGCTTTGAAATACTCCATACAATGCAATACCTTATAAGATGATCCACATTTCATGTTTCTTTACTATGCTTAAAATTTGATCTCCCAAAATTTCACCTTTTCTTGATATGCCATATATCGATTAAATGTTAATGGCATAGAGGCATGTGTTGGAGTCTATCGCATCGAAAGTTGCAATAGAAAATTGCCGATATAAGAACATGTGAAGAAAATATATGTGATGAGATGGAGTGATCAAACCATTGAAGAAATGTTATATTGGGGATTGGGGATAGTCATGTCACAAATTGCACATCGCACATCGCAGATTCAAAATTGTGATGTGAGCATAAATAAAAATGTGATGAAGCGATAGCAATATTGGCATATTGGAATATTGGAAAATAGTCATGCTGGAAATTCCAATATGATTCTTGCGATAATGGCAATGCGATGGATGACGTGGCTAATTGGCGATCGACAAACTTTAAGTATAGGATGTAATTCAATATGATTCTTGCGACGCTGATATGCGATGAATGATGGGGATCTAAGGTGTGTTATTAACATTTTTGGGAACTGCAACCCCAATCATAAATGTCCATAAACTGAGGGATCCTAAGTCCCTAAAAGTGTTGCTTCACTACCTAAAGGAACAAGGTCAGCTGATTACATCATCTCCCAGAAGTTCTCCACTAAAAACTGCTCAGAAATGGTCAAAATTGGACCATACTGAATACCCAGTGCAGAGGGTCCGATGCATATCACCTTCCTAGTGTAAAGGGTATGACGCATACTGAATGACCCCTCCATAGGGTGCGATGGGCGAGAATGCACAAATCGCAGAGACAGTTTGTGAGGTGGAAGATCATGGAATCTTCCAGAAGCTTCCCCTCTAAAACTTGGCTCTCTGTTTTCGACCAGGGATGAGTAAGTGATCATCAATCTCCCAGTGGAATCAAGAACTATTAGAGAGAGGACATTAATCAAAACCCCAGAAGATGACTCACCCCCCTACAATCATCTATATATGGATCCCTCATCACAGAGATCCAGAGGTTGGAATCTTGTACTGTAGAGAGTGTTGTTGGTTTTCTGGTGAAACTTCATAGTGTTGGGTGATCTAAGCTTTACTTGAGGTGAAGAAGGGCTTTCTTGCTAGAGGATGATGCTGGGTCAGAACAATTGGTTGTAATCCTCCTGTGTTTCTTGATATTAATAAAGCTATTCAAGTTTTCCTCCATATTATTGTATGTTTGAATGTATATATGCATTTGTATGGTTAATACATATCTCGTCCTGTGTTATTTATGAATATAGATCTTTGTTCTTCGATAGTAGTATGCTGCTTTGATTCCACAGGTTCTCTTTGAAGCTAGGTAGAGGAAGAAGAAGTGACAAAGATCTATCAGGAAGAAGAGGAATCAAGTAAGGAACCAAGTGCAAGACTAAGGTTGGTGTCCTTTGTTCCACTCTTATCTATTTTCATAAAGGAAAACAAAAGTAGTCTTTACTTGTTTGTTTCTAAGATAGCTACTAGTCTTAGTGGGAATCGCAACTCCGAGTGGACACTATTCTCGGTAACAAAATGGTGACTCCACTGGGGAGCAAATAGATTGTTTGTTAGTCTATATTTGTTTGTTTTATAAACTTACAGAAGGAGCCTGAAGTCAAGCCAGCTAGCCTTCAAACTGCATTTGTTATACAAATGCAAAGTAGATCAATGTTGCTTCATTCTATCTCCGAGTTTTGTTTATGAATTAAACAATCGATCTGCAAACGTTCTAATTGCCCTAAATGGTGGCTCTAGTAACCCCCTTAGATCAACCCCTATGATTTACATTTACTGAACATCACTTACTTGGCCAAAATTCCTGAACTGAATTGCAAATTGTGAAAAAAAACTGGTTAAAAGTCTCGCACTGGTACCATCGGACCCTCCCTTGAAGGGAGTCTGTATGCATCGCACTTCCCATGTGCAGTAGGTGCGCTGCATACTGAATTCCATGTGTGACAGGTGCGATGGTCAGGGAAGGTTAACTGTACCTTCAGACTTTGGTTTTTCCTCACTATTTTTAGTACTATTCAGGAGTTTTGTTGTCTGTGGTCAGTATATCTCTGTGAAAACCCCCTTCTCTTCCATCATTCTGCCTCTATTGTGCAAAGAATTGTAAGTGTTTTTATGTATTGTGCGCCACTTTCAATTCTCTTTTGCAAAGAAGTAGCATAGTCAAACTGTCGTTTCTTAATCTTAAAGTGTCGTAAGGGTCATTTTCAGTTATAGAAGAGAATCCCTTTGTTCTTGATAGTCGATTGTACCGTTACTCTTGTATATTATTTGAATTAGTAGTTTTTAAAGTGTCGAAAAGCAGTTTTCATTTCGAAATCGCAAAGTGTCGCCCTTATCTTCACTTAATTTTGAAAAGAAATTTGTTAAGTATTGTCACTTTGAAAATAATTCAGATTTGCACTTAGCTTTGTTATTGTCATTCATACATTAAGAAGGCTAAAAACAAATCCATGCATGTGCATTTACATTTAGACTGCTTGGTTTGATTTAGAACAGTGCATTTAGTGTGTGCTCTGTGCTCTTTGTTGAAAGACTTTTAATTTTCTTTCCTTAGTAGCTAGGATTTTCATTGCCAAAATAAGATTAAACAATTGTTTATCATCTTAGACTGCATTTTAGGAATTTTATACACATCACGTGGTGAACCTGAAAGGCAAATTTTTAAAAAATATCAACTATAAAATAAATTTAATGAATCTAAAAATGCTTTGGAACCTAACGTACAACAACTAGAGGTCTAGGCTAGAGACGTATTCCGGCGTCGTAAAACCTGGTAATTGTTGTTTTCATTGTTGGTTGGGTGATTTCTCCACTCTGAGACAGCAAGTGCCAGTACGGACTTGTGCTCCCACGTACCGTCGAGTATATATTGGGAGACCAAAATAGGCTACATCCTTTATCCTTAGGAATTCGTGTCTGCTGCCCTATCGATTGCAATGCACTGAACAAAACATCGGGAAGATTGACTGCTGTACCGTAAAAGTATTCTGCAGTTTTGCAATTGGTTTGGTAATCCCCTCTTCCTAGATTTTCAGAGAAGTCCCTTTCGTTCCTTTTCAGACTCCTTAAAGGAAAAGGTCCGTCTGAGCAGTTGTCACTTCAGACTCATTAAAAATCGAAGGCAACTAGAGTCATCTTTTGTTTTTTCTCGAATCTTAAAAATTGAAAAAACAAGTTGTGTCAAAGCATCTAAACTTTATTTTAATCAGAATAACATCACAAGTTCCCTCGTTGGTCTTTAGGTTGAGAAAATGGAGTCTACCAACCAAGGATTTCCCCTTGGAGGAAATCCTAGTCCTTTCTCCTCTTGGGGAGATGTTGGTGCACCCCATATGGCCACATTGTCACTTCCAGGGTTGATGATTGGTTTGCCCGTATGGCTCTTCTCTACCTTTGTCTTTCAGAATACCATAATTCCTGAACAGTCAAGTCAGCAACTAGATGATACTAGAGTTGTCCCTAAAACTTATACTTCGTCTATTTCTCCCTCTCCTCTGTCCTTTTTGCTTGATAAAGCTAGTAAAGCTAAAGATCAAGTAATTGAGAAGAAGAAGAAGCGGAAAGAGAAAAAAGAAAAGAAGAAGAAAGAACCAAAAGCAAAAGGGGGCAACTATGCATCGTCTAGCGAAAATCCTCACACCGCACCGTCTAAACCTAAATCTCCTTGTGTCATTTACAATGGAGACCACTATCACCGAGATTTTCCTTGAATCCCTCGGATCTTAAAGGACTGGTCTCCTCGTTTGCACAATCCGGTGTCGTCAACCTCTGATGATCATGTTGAAAGTACACCATCAACCAGTGAAAGTGAAGTATTTGGACAGAAAAGGAATCACAAATTTCCTTGTAAATTGTGTGAAGGCAATCACGCCGTCCACCATTGTCCCTTCTTAGACAAAGCTAAAAGAGTTTTGGATGACCGTCCTGCTTCACCGCTATGTCTCCCTCCTGGATATTAAAAAATCTTTCCAGGTCCCCCACTGGTTGAAAATCCGACTGGCACGCCATTGTGGTCGGCCGAAATGTCTATCATTGAAAATGAACCCTCTGAATCCATACCAGATGAAATTCAAAAGGTTGAGGCAGTAGTTGACCCGGTCTTGCCTTCAAAAGGTTCATCTTCAAATGATACCATCACCGAAGAGAAAGAGAACGACACTGTTCAAATTATTTTCGTAAACACAGACTCCGATGAACTTGGGGGCAGTCTACCTGTTCCTTTACCGTAGGAAGGAAGTTCATTAGAGTCATATCTGGCTGTCTATTTGGTCCCACCTCCAAGCAACCTAGTCATTTCCTTTGACTGGAATCTACTAGGTAGACCCTGTTTACTAGCTAGTGTACCATTCTAAATCATTGTACAAGCTTACAAAATGGTCATGGCTGGTACCATCATAGATGAAGGGGCTTCTGTGAGTATCCTTTACTCAACTGCTTGGAAAGCGCTTGGTTCGCCATCGCTTTTGCTTGAAATGAGAAATCTGACAGGCTTTGACAAAGGAACCAGTCGACCGTTAGGGATCCTTCCCAATGTGCCCATTACTTTGAGAAAGAAAATCGTTCACATGAACGTGATGGTAGTCCAAGGACCCCTGGATTATAATCTACTCCTTGGGCGTGACTATATTTATTGCATGGGAGCCGTTGTCTCCTCAGTCTTTAGAGTAATGTGTTTTCCGCACGAAGGTAGAATGGTCAAGCTCGTAAACCAACTGTCATTCCCCGGTTCACACATAGCAAATAGTCAAAGGCCATCCCTAAATGATCTTTTCATGCAAGGAATGTCTCATCGATCTCCAGTGCATCCACCTGATGAGCGCGAGTGATTCAGGAGGATATGCTTGAAACCTAGGGGGCATGCACCCTGGTCTATTTCGGTAGGAAAACCTTGGGTATAGAGTAGGTTTCCACGAGGGATATATGACTAGTCTGACACACGCATCCGTTTAGGAAAATGGGATTAGACTATAATAAGATTCCTTCGTCAAATTTATGTGAGTGGAGGCGACTACGCCACTCACCTTTGTCTATTTCGGTAGACATCGCCAAGGAAGCAGTCTGCGATGCGGATGGAAAACTTTCATGGTAACCTGGGAATTTTTCGCTATACCTGGGGGAATGCAAACTTTTCCACATGCAAGTGAAGAGCGACCATTTATTTTTAAATTTGCAGGTCCTCTAACCCTTTAAACTTGTAAGGCTGGTCATTTCCTAGCTTGCATAAAGAAAGGATCCAGGGCAAAGCTTCAAAAGGTGCAAGCCCCATAAAAAATGGCATCATAGATGAGATATCCTTATTATATGATTGGCACGAGCAGTTTTAACACGGAATTCAAGCTCGTTAAAAAATAAACATAAGAACTTAGAAAATGTTTCCCCCAAAGTTTAATATCATTAAAAAATGAACCAATTTTCCGATAAATAACCATTGCGAATGCATTATCATCAACTTCTGAGCCTTGGTTGTGTTCTCAACATCACCTCCACTCTATTTTTTAGCCGATCATTCACCTCCATTTGATTGTTTACCCTTTCAAGGAACATCTGCGAAGAGTGATTCTATTAGCCATCCTTGTGACACTGCCGTGATTGGAAAATTCCAAACCTTACCTGGAATCATCTGCTACCCGAAATCATCACTCGTTCCTCAAAAAACGAGTCTCATTTAAGCTCTTTTCAACTGACTTGTAAAATATGAAAATATTGTCGAGTGATTAGCCTCTCCGGCTCATTAAAGTCATTGAAAGTGCTATCCCTCCTCTAGATTTTAATCTTTTTGGACTTGAGGGATTATTACACAAAACGATCGAGCGCTTGCCTTGTTCAGCTTGTTAAAACTATCGAAAATTCATCCCTTTCGTATTATTTTAAGATTTTTCAGACTTAAGGGATTATATGATGAAAAAGAATCTTTGGAGTTTCCTTTTCGTCCCTTTCATACTCTCTAAAATTGAAAAGGACCGAGTTATCTTTGTCGTTAAACTCGTTAAAACCGAATAGCGCCAAACTCGTCTAAATGGACGAGAACGAGTTTCAATGTCGCTAGGCTTGTTAAAATATAGCGACAAGCTCACCAGAAGGGAAGATTATAGAACAAGCATATGTTATCCTCCTCAAGGTTGACAAAAATAAAGAGGTATTGATCAACAATGACTGGGAAAATTGGGAAGAAAACTTGAAAAAACTTTATTGGTAGCAAGTCGCTCTTGAACATGACACTTCCTCTCCGCATCTGAGCTGGGTTGGGTTGTTCTGTTCACTGGTCATATCACCATTGGTCCGTCACACCATCCATATTTGGGGTTAACGCTACCAATCCATCATCAGTGTCGCTGATATGTTCAAGAGAAGTCATTCAGAGAATTCACCTGTGTCTCACCCGCTGCAATACATTCATGCTCCATTCTTTTCATGACGGCCACCTTGAACCTTGTATCATCAGATCGTTTTCACCTCCAAAATCATTTGCTTCATTCCATGTCATATATGTGGGATTCATTAAGGCCCTCCTACGATGGGTCGCTTCTTGTCGGCATCAGCTTATTATCCAAGAAGTCAACCTAAGAACAACCCTTTCAGTATTTTGAAGCTTGGATGCCTCAATGGCAAGTTTCTCACTTTCGGCGATAGGTTTACGTTAATGGCCTTCCACCGAGATATTTTGTGTGGTGTTCGACGCCAAGTACTTTTCCACACCGCGTGAATTGTACTGTAGTACCTTGAGGGTCATTGTCATTATTGGTGATTCCTCTCATGCCTGTTAACAACTTATATCATTGGCTGGTAATCAGGCGATGTCTTTCCATGTTCAACTCCAGAACATTTTTCACATGGATCGACTTGTACTCTGAGTGAAGATTGAATGAGTGTTGAAGACCCCAGATCTAGTTTCATCCATCTGGGCTGTGATATATTCAAGAATATAAAGACATCAAATTTACATCATTGTCGAACAGATGATCATCCAAATCAAAGGATGATGAGTCCGAATCATCAGTCTGCTACACAGACGATTGTTTGTCCTATGTACATGAAAATGAATTTATAAAGTTGAGCATGGGAATTCCCGCCTCAGCTAAATCGTTAAAAATATTATGAATATAATGTATTGTATTGTATCTTATTACAGGTCGCCTCCCAGCTCGAAAAAACTTCAGATCCTCATGATAAAGCATTTCACCCAACATCAAAAGATTAACGACCTCATGCTCTATGGGCAACTGTTATAGACATTTTTGGGCACTGTAACCCTAATAATAAATGTCAATAAACTGAGGGCTCCTAAGTCCCTAAAAGTGTTGCTTCACTACCTAAAGGAACAAGGTCAGCTGATTACATCATCTCCCAGAAGTTCTCCACTAAAAGTTGCTCAGAAATGGTCAAAACTGGACCATACTGAATACCCAATGTAGAGGGTGCAATGCATATCACCTTCCCAGTGTAAAGGGTGTGATGCATACTGAATGGCCCCTCTATAGGGTGCGATGGGAAAGAATGGACAAATGGTAGAGACAATTTGCAAGGTGGAAGATCATGGAATCTTCCAGAAGCTTCCCCTCTGACACTTGGCTCTTTGTTTTCGACCAAGGATGAGTAAGAGATCATCAGGCTCCAAGTGGAATCAAGAACTATCAGAGAGAGGACACTAATCAAAACCCCAGAAGATGACTCACCCCCACAATCATCTATATTATGGATCCCTCATCACAGAGATCTAGAGGCTAGAATCTTGTATCTTGTAGAGAAGTGTTGTTGGTTTTCTGGTGAAATTTCATAGTGTTGGGTGATCTAAGCTTTACTTGAGGTGAATAGATCTTTCTTGCTAGAGGATGATGCTGGGTCAGAACAATTGGTTCTAATCCTCCTGCTCTTCATGATATTAATAAAGCTATTCAAGTTTTCCTCCATATTCTTGTATGTTTGAATGTATATGCATTTGTATGGTTAATACATATATCGTCCTGTGTTATTTATGAATATAGATCTTTGTTCTTCGATACTAGTATGCTGCTTCGATTCCACACATGCTCTTTGAAGCTGGGTAGACGAAGAAGAAGCGGCAAAGATCTATCAGGAAGGAGAGGAATGAAGTAAGGAACCAAGGGCAAGACTAAGGTTGGTGTCCTTTTTTCCACTCTTATTTATTTTCATAAAGGAAAATGAAAGTAGTTTTTACTTGTTTGTTTCTAAGATAGCTACCAGTCTTAGTGGGAATAGCAGCTCCGAGTGGACACTATTCCCGGTAACAAGGTGGGACGAGATTTGGACCTCAAAAGAAATTAGCGATCAGCAATCTTAAGTACATGATGTAATATTATTGATACACCGATATGCAATGAAGAATAGACCTGATGGATTTATTATGACCATTTAATATCCTATCGGATTCGAGACATCAGTACTTTTAAAATTAAGCCTCTACCATTATTGTGATTGATCATACACGATATTTCTTATGAACTTGATTTGACTTTCATATTGAGTGTACATCACAATATTGGCTAAATTGATTATCGGAGATCGGTGATTCAAGATAATGGAATTATATTCAACTGAAAACTCTGATATGTGAAACGCAATATGGCATTTTATGAGAGAATGAGTGAGATAACACATCGGAGGTCTTGCATTGTTGACCAAACAATTTTGATATGGATGATGCAATATCGGAATGAAATAATTGACGAAGATGAGTGGGATGGAAATATTGCGAATATATATTCACCGTAATATTAGCAAATGAAAATCAAGTTGAAACATTTCCAACATGAATATTGTGACACTGTTTTCTATTGGGTTTTCTAACGAATGAAAGTAAAGTTAAATAATGCTCAAATTCTAATGAATCACAAAATAAAATTTCCCTAAACCTGTTCCAAATTTGAAATGAGTTTGTTGCTTACTTCAAGTTTTGAAAACAAATGAAAACTCGCAAATAAAATAGAGCAAGAATCAAAATTAAACTAAGGAAAAGAGAAACTAATAATAGATGAAAATGAACTCGTAAATGCGTACCTAGAAGGAAATTCTCTGTAGATTTTACCTCATGAATCCTCAAATACTTCCTTCGATTTATCAGAATTCTGACTTTGTTCAAAATCATCTCATTATTTATTCTAAATTAGAGTGGGCAATCAAGCTAAAGGAAATTAATTGTTCATGTTCAGAAAGTTTGAAATTCATAGAATTCATCAGAAACAAAAATTAGAATATGCTCCATTTTCAATTGTAAGAGAAATTTACTACCTCTGCTCATTCCGAATTAACTTGAGAAAAATACGTATTGTTATAGTGACTGTTCAATAATGCCTTTAGTAAATAAATATGATGCATATTGCAGCGTCAAATAATAAACTAAATATCAGAATAGGATAAAGCCACTCAATATGAAAGAATATAATTATAGATTCAAATGTGTGCACATAATAACACGGACATCCTTAAGTCATTTTAACCAATTTCAAATAACATAAACTTCATGTGATTTTGCGAAAAGTTACACTGACTAATAATGATTGAATTGAAATTAAGCTTAGAATAGAGAGTCATATTTTCCATGGGATAATGATTTCAAGAAGCTTTATATCATCAAAACCTTCAATATATAAATTTCAAAAGAAAACCTTAGAAAGAAATTTCGAAATAAAGAAAAGTGGCTTTGAGGAGATCGGTGCCAAGTGCAAACTTAATTGAATTTAGTCAAGACATTATTCAAAATAGGTAGAGTAGAGATATTGCTGCAATAGATTTTGGTTTTTTTTTTTTTTTTAAAATGGGAAGCAAGAATTAAAAAGTTTCTGATGAGAAGAAAATGCTTCAATGAACATGTATGAGAAGAGCTGATTGCTTTGATTTATTTTTTAATCTACAAAACTATTAAAATAATAACAAACAAACTAAATTAATTTTATCGTTATTCTAACCATATACATGAAAACGACTAGGTATAGTCAATATTCTGTGTGTAGCCATTCTCTCATTTTAATTGTTATATATATATATATATATATATATATATATATATATATATATATATATAGTTCAAATGTTAGTAATAAAAATACAAATCTAATTGAATTAAGAAAATTAAATCTGTAAGTATAATGTACAGTTATTGTTAGCAACTTAATTAAAATATCTTTCTCTTGAAATTTCATTTCCAATTGAATACGAATTGGATTGTAAAAATCTGGATGAGTTTCCATTAAAGATTGGTAAATGTTCAAAAGAGGAGATGACATGTTAGATTGTGGAGTTGGGCTTTTAAATTCAAAGGCTTAGAAAAAATTGTTAGTGTTATTTACAAATGTTAAATTATTAACAATCTTCCATGGAGGAAATTTTTCCAAATGAATTAATGAAAAATGGATGGAAATCTATTAAATATAATGAAAGATTATTAATTGAATTGGATTGCTCGCCAGATTGTAAAAATACATTATCTTGTTGCCACTATCTTTGAGAAGATAGAAGCTTTTGATATTCATGATTATAATATGAAACTTCAATTTCCCAATAGGGCAATGCATCAATTGAGTGTTTACTAATAAAGTGCTCAATATGCCAGTGTAAAGTATCAAAAATAAAATCTGAAAATAAATATGATTTTAAACCAAATAAGTGTAAAAGAAAAAATAAAATGAAATCAGTATTTGTACAATTAATGTTACAACACAATTAGGATTGTTTTGAGATAATTTTTTTTTTCACAAGGATGGGCTAGAATTATGGAATTTGAATGATTGCTAATTCCAACCTGTGAATTAGAAAGAGAATTATGATTATGAGTAGGAATGAGAGCTTGATATAAATCATGAATTGGAAAAATGTTTTCTCGAATAGTGAAATCATGAAGATAATTTGTTGTTTTAGAATGATGATTGGTTGGAAAAAAATTTAAATGGAAATGTTCTTCATTCTCAGATGTTATTTGAATTTTCTCATGAGGATTCCCTTAAGAAGAATAGAAATCAACATTCTCAATATCAGAGTAATTATCATAAGTGACTTCACAATATTCTCTAGAATTCCCTTTGATTTTGTCCAATATATCAAAACAAGGAGGAATGACAATTTCTAGTTCATTAATGGTAAAAGAATGATCAATAATTGTTTCTCTATCTTGATAAAAACTTATTGGTAATTCATTTAGATCAACCTTTTTATTTTCTAAAATATCATTTATACCAAGAGGGGAAAATTACCATCATTAAAAATATCAGGATAAAGGGAAAAATGTGAATCTAAAATAATGTAGTTAAAGATGTCTCTGTTTGAGAACTCTTGTACATTATGCTCATTGTAAATTTCAGATTGTAGATGATTCCTTTGTCTACTCTTGCTTTTTTGAAGAAGACTACTTTGTTGCTCTGATTCCGGCATTTGTTCATCATAGAAAAATTCAGAAATTTGTACAATAGTTTGCATGCTATTATTTACTTTGATTGCTGCTTTTACTTGATGATTTGCAATTTGATTTTCTGAATTTAATGCAAAGTAATTTTCAGATCCCAATGCAGCTCTTTCTCCAAAATTGTTGTTGTTGTCTTCTTGCATTTGAATAAAAATATTTTCCAAGCTTTCTGAAACCACTTCATCACAATTTATTTGGACATCCATATTGGCATTCTCATTTATGTTGGAAGATGATGAAACAAAACTTGAACTAATTTCATATGGATTAGGAATGGGAGGAAGATAACAAATATATTCAAACCAATCTAGTGATTCTTCTTCTGTAGGTTTATATTTGATTTTGAATATTAAACAATTCAAATGAAATCGAATATTAAAATCAATAACAGACTCATTTTCGAACCTTCATAGATATTCAATTTCATTACATACATGTTCATAATCATAGCCATCAAATTTACAAATGAAAATTGTAACAAATTGATCCCAGCTGCGAATTGAGGCAACTAGAAGAGTTCTACACAAGTTTCTAGTTTTTGCCGCAAATGTGAGAGTAAAAATTCTACATAAGATGCTTTCATCAATTCCTTGAAAATCATAATGTGAAACTTTTTTAATAAATTGAAAGACATGATTGAAAGCAGAAGAATTTATCTTAACATTGAACTTTACCTGAGGCAAGAGTCTTACCACTTCAGGTGGAGTATTGGAAGATGCACGTCCATGCATACAACTCCAAATTGGAAGTTTAAGAGGAGTCACTGTGATTAAATAAAATGTTAAAATTGAAATACTCCAACAGACAAAAAGTTCCAGGCCCTCCTAGCACCAAAAATGTTGAGGGCCAAAAATATCTGCCTCAACATTGTGGGATAATCATCCAGTTCAGACCTTAAAGCAGCTCCTTTTCCATTTGGAGTAGTGGCTCTAACTAGTTTAAATAAGTCCAATTACCTTCTCCCTATCGCTATTGGTTTATGATGTATCTTTAACTACCAGTAGACAGGGATATTAGATCACTTCTTCTTGTTAATCAGACAAGAGAATGACCCTTAAGCTGATTTGGGTTCAGCCAAGCCACAACTAAATTTTTTCCTCTTTGAGAAGAGGACTTAAAAGAATGTAGAATTTAATCTAAATGCAAGTTTATTCTAAAATGCAAGCAAAAATAAACTAATCTTAATCCTATCTTAATTAGGCAGATATAGATCTAACCCAACTAAGAGCAAGATAATTAAATGATAATGATTTAAATATATTTGGCTTTTAGTTAATGTCAAGCTAATGAAGTAGTTCAATTAACTGACATTTATAAATACCGAAACACATCCTATGGAAACCTCAACTGAAATAATAAACCAACAACATTCCGGGAAGTAATTCACAAAAATGATATTGATTTTCAAATCAGTAAATCCAATCATTAAACAATAATATGCAGAAATAGTTCACAACACATTACTATTTAGTAAATCAATTTTATAATATAGATTTCTGAGTAAATAGTTACTCAGAAATTAGAATTTAATCCATGAGAATAGAGATACATAATAACAATATTGAGACAAATTACCCAAATCAAAAAAATTGCGCAAATCTGAATAAAATGACACATTCTTGTTATCATAAAAATGAAACTGATATTTGAAACAGTATTATTAAAAATACTAATCATTGCATCCATTTCTTCAACCTTTGTCTCCAACAATCCTTTACATTGCTTGAACTTCTGCTTTCAAAACTAGAGCCACAATAGTGCAAACTATGCTCCTCATACATAATTCAAGATACAAAGGAAAAATCCTCACTAATCCTCACAACTGATATTTTCTATCATCCCTCATACAATTGTAAATTCTTATTATAGAAAGGTTTTTAGGAGTCTAATTTTGTAGAGGATAGTAGCCCCTTATTACATTCTGCAATCTACAATTTATAATATTTCCAAAGGTATCTATGAGAAGAGAGTTTGTTGAAGAAAAACTTCCAAATCCCATTCTATTTGCTCAAAATTCCAATATTTTATTGTTGGAGCATTCTCATTGATTAAGATCTTTTTCTCCATACCTCTTCTACTGTTTTCTTACAAAAAACGAATTCAAAATAAATTAAGATGCAATCAATAAAATCATAATATCATTTCTTGCATTAAAACAAATCCAATAAAATTCAATTTAAATAAATAATTGAAAAATAATATATAAGCTCTCTATTGATGTCTGGGATGGTTTTATTGGCCAAGGATATCATTAACAAATGAATCTGCATTTAGAATAGGCTTGGGCAAATGATGATAAATAAACTAAAACTCAGAAAAATTGATTTTGTTTTAAAAATTTGGAGCTGGATTTTCTACCTGATTTTTGACCAAATAAATGACTAAATCTGTTAGTGAAACCTCCTCAGAAATGTTCTTCTTGATTTTATCTTTCCAATGAGTTGTCTTGGGCCTCATTTGGCCAAGTAAAACTCAATCTATGGGCCTCCAAAGTTGATAAGTCAAATCTGGCATAATTTTGGAATTTTCGTCGTGGGCCAAAAAAATCAAAATTTAATTAAAAATTTGATCCTAAATTAGAATTAGAATTATCTAATAATTAATTCTAATTTAATTGTTAATTATGAAACTAAAGTAATTATTAATAAAACTGATATTAATTAATATTAATCTAACTAATTATATTAATCTAAAATATATTTAAATTTTAGTTTAATTAAATTTTATATTTAATTAAACTAATTAATATAAAATTTATATTTTAATTAATAAATATTAAATATTATTTCAATATTATTTTACTTAAAATTATCCTATCCCTCCTATTTCACTCATGTATGGTGCCTTTTAAAACAAACCATAAAGTTATGAACACTATGTTTAATGCTTGAGGTCTTCATTGTCAATCGGAAATCGGGAGGTGAGGGTGTTGTCGAGGTTCTTTAAACTTCTTCGATCCGATTGTGTAATAGAATTTTATTTTATTATATATTTTACGACTTCATTTTATTCTTTCACGTATGAGTGAATTTTGGAAACTTCAAACAAAACTTCAGTTAATGCCTCCATTCCTTTTTCTTCATCAGGAGACTAGAGATCGGGAGGTGTCGAGGTTTTTTAAATTTTGTTGCGATTGAAATCTCTAATGTGATCTCCTGTAATGAATTTTATTATTTATATATTTTGTTATATTTTTCTATTTTTTTTTGTTTTATTTTAATAAAGTTTACCTATAAAATTATTTAAACTACAACCACTTTGAAAAAAAAACGAGAGCCACTTTGACATTTTGATTTTTCGAGATTAGTAATTTATTTGAAATATTGGAGTAAATTACTAAAATCTCGTTGCTTCATGATTTGGCTATATAAGTAAAAAATGAAAAATGTTAGTAATAACTAACTAGGGTTTAATATTTAAAACAAATGCATTATTGAACTAAATTATTTACAAAAATGGGATATTGTACATTTTATGCATTTTTAACCCAGGCAGTATAAATGATTAGACTTCAAAGGAGTGCCATTTACAAACAAGTTGACCAAATGAGGTGAAACAAGTATCAATGGGAAGCTTATAAAAAACCGATTTTAACAAAGCAATAAAAAATGAAACTTTAAAAAATGAAAAATTAACAAAAGCATAGGATAATCAACTAAATAAAAATCCTAAAAGATGTTTAGCCAAACAAATTTATAGAAAGGGTCCCCATTATTTGAAGTGAACAAGTAAAAAATGGGGGGTTGTGTTTTACCACAACACTTTCACAGCAGCAACCATATGCTTCAGGTTCTCCAAGAGGAAATATAGGAGGTTAACCAATTGGCTATGTCAAATATGTTTTAACAATGGGAAATGATAGTTAAACACAATTTTCACTCGTCTTTCAAAATGTATTTACTAATGTATAAGGAAACATATCCCCATGGCTGAGGAAGAAACAATCGGTCAATTCCCTTGCCCTTATTATCCAATTGTCCCTCCCCTTGCAGAAATTTTTCCTTGAGAGAAGGATCATTGATCTTCTGGTTAAACCACCTTCCTCCTTTAGATTGCAATGTTGATAATTTGGCAATTACTTCTTTATTTAATTCTAACTTCAACCCCATGATCTCCATCTGATTCCTGTTCATGTTCTTGGCAAACTCCAAGGAAACAGTTTATTCTAACCCTTTGAGTCATTTGAAGAATTGTAACCACCCTTCCTCTTTAAAAATCTGGCATACCTCCGAGAAATTCTGCAATGCTTCTATGGAATTGGGCTCATGCCCCACGACCACTCCTCCCATCTATGATTTAGGCAATACCCACCATGCTCTGTCTTCTTGCTCTTCTGAGAATTCTGTGAAATGAAGATACAATGCTTCGTTCAGATAGATATTGGGATAGTAAAAGTAGTGATGTCAGACCAGGGGATCGTACGATATGAATTATGATCTCATTATTAATCTCGAGCCATGAAGATCTATTTTAAATGTGAGTTAAACCTATAGCACACAAGACCTAAAAAGGTGATAATAATTGTAGGATTTGACAATAATTACAAGTTTTGTCACTTTAATGTTTGTTTTAAATTATAGATTGTGAAATGATTCACCCTCCCCTGAGATTTAATGTGATTTCCATCCTCAGCCGTCAAGTGGAATATCATATTAATTTCCATAATCGTTAAATAAAGAAAAGCAATATACCTTTCGAATGACTCATCGACGCTGATGTGGCAGAAAAGTACTGGTGAAGTGATTGGTTTCAATGAAAACATGTTGATTAAGTCATTTATCCTCACGGAAGAATCCTATTGATATCGTTTATTAAGGAAAACGATTGTGCCTGATTTGTTGTTGTAGATTGTTCGTTGTTACAAGTGTAACAATAGATGTAATCACTAATGCTACTGTTTATAGCAGAACTCTTATTACAATAGTTTGAAAAACATTCTAAAGAGAGAAGGAAAAAATTTAAATGTGTAACAACATAAGATAACATTTATGAAACATACAATGTTGTTACAGGGGAAAAAAATGTGTAATAGCCACCACAGAGTGGTTTTGAACTGTTAACATTATCTGCCTACACCCTAGAAGAGGTTTTCTCAAGCAAATTTTTATTTATATATTATTATTTCTTTTTTCTTTTTATTAATTTTTTTTTTTTTTCTTTTCTTCCTTTTTATTATTTTGGTGTATCACCGACCAACAAACTTGGTTTTCAGTTGTTACACTTACTGAGAATTAAAATTTTGGCAGTGCATGGTAACTTTCTACTGCTCCTATAATTTGAAGATCAAATTCCGAGAAAAATTTGACAAATGAATCCTTTGAAGTTGGTTTGTGATATAGCATAAGACAATGCCCATTAGCGAGCAATGGTGTCCTAGCATTGTTGATGGTGACTAAACTCATAGTCCCATTATCAAAGACTGTATCAACTTCATAAGGACATAGCCATCTAGTGCAGAGCTTCCCATTGAAATCTTTGAATCACGAAACTTATAATAGACCCCAATCTCCTTTCTGAAACACCTTCTTTTTTATGAATGTGTTGTGCCACTTAGCACTCTATTCCTGGATGATATTTGTTTGTTGAATGGCAACCAACCTCTTCTGATCAAGTTCATTTAGTTGATTTAACCATTGTTTCTATGCTGTGGCCAAATCTAGATTCACTTGTAGTGTTGTTCTCAGTGTATTTGTTTTGAACACTATGGGAAAGTAAAGGATTTTTACCATATGCTAATTCATATGGTGAGAATCCTATAGTGTTCCTCCATGTAGTCCTATATGCCCACAACACTTCTGGTAGTTTATCAACCCAATTCCTGCAGTGGTTACCCATAATATTAGTAAGAATTCCCTCAATAACCTTATTGGTGCTTTCCACTTGGTCATTTCCTTGTGGATGATAAGGTGAAGTAACCCTATCACAGATTTTGTATTTCTTAACTAGCTTATGGATCAAATGAGATCTAAATTGTGGCCCCCCATCTGTCACTATTTTCCGAGGAACCCCAAAGTGAACAAGAATGTCTTCAAATAAAAATTCCAAAACAACTTGTTCTATAGCTTTGGTTAGTGCCTTCACCTCAACCCAGTTTGTGTCATAATCTATGCATACTAGGATGTAGGATTTTTGTTGATATGGAGGATTAATTGTACCTAGAAAATCCAAGGCCCACTTCTCAAATGATTCTAAACTATGTGAGGGTGTAACAACATCTCATCTAACTGGAGCGGTTGACCCATTCTCCTAGTTGAAAGCACCTTATACCCTATTCTTTTACATGCAAAGTTCCCCCCACAAGGTTCTTTGTGACAAGCCTTAACGATATAAAAGATTTCATCCTCCCTCATATAGAGTTTGATCTGATGATGTAACCCAATGTGATAGAGGTTTCCTTCGATCCAATAGTATCTTGCACTTTGTTGAACAACTCTTTTATTCTCGTGTGAGGATAGGTGTTGCGGGAATCTTCTTGCAGCGAGATAATTACTGATGTCTGCATACCATGGTGAGTGAGTTAAGCAAAGATATACTCAATGGGAAAAGAATATTTAACAAGCATGCATTCATTATCAACAGCTAACCTAGAAAGAAAATTAGCCACTACATTATCTTTTCCAGGTTTATCCAGGACTGTTATGTCAAATTGTTGTAAAAGAAATAACCAACGCATAATCCTACCATTATTGACTTGTTTATTCATTAGAAAATCAATGGAAGAGTGGTCAGTATGCACAAACACTTGATATCACATAATGTAGTACTAAAATTTGTCGATGGAATGTACTCTCGCAAGAAATTATTTTTCTATCACCGTGTAGTTCAGTTCAACTGGAGTCAAATTCTTTCTTATGTAGTAGATATCATATGGTTTTTGTTTCCTATAGTTGACCCAACATAGCTCCCACAGCAGTATCAGATGCATCGATGACTATATCAAACAATAAACTCCAGTTTGGTCCTCACAAACCAAGGGCTGGTGATACACACTTTTTGAATTATGTAAAGGCTTTCTCACATTTCCCTATCCAAAAAAATTACATATATTTAATAAATAGAGAAAATAAAGGGGATGACATTCATGAAAAAAGTTCTATAAACTGTCTATAATAGCCTGTATGTCAAAAAAAACTATGTACCTCTATTTATGTTTTGGGAACTGAAATTTTCAAAATTACCTCTATATTAGCAGGGTCTACTTTGATTCCATTAGTAGAGATAAAATGTCCCAACACAATTCCTTCATTCATCATCATGTGACATTTGTTTGTACTTAAATAAACATTAGTTTTTACACATCATTCTAGTAATTTTTCAAGATTAACTAATGATGTTTCAAAAGTATCATTGTAAGGTGTAAAGTCATGCATAAATATTTCTAAATTTATTTAACAGATCTGAGAATATCCCCAATATCGCCCGTTGGAAATTTTTTGGAACATTATAGAGTCCAAAAGGAATAAATATGTATGCAAAGGTTGCCCAAGGGCAAGTAAAGGTGGTTTTATCATGATCATCTAGGGCAATCTGTATCTGATTGTAACCACTAAACCCGTCTAGAAATGAGAAGAATTTTTTTCTAGACAACGTGTCGAGGACCTGATCTATGAATGGAAAAGGGAAATGGTCTTTTTGGGTGGGCTTGTTAATTTCTATATATTCCACACGGACTCTCCAATTGCCATTATTTTTAGGTACAATGACGAGTGGGGATACCCAATGACTATCATAGATTAGATAAATGAAGTTAGCATTTAGGACGTTTTGCAATTCTTCCTTGATTACCTCCTTAAATGTTGACTTCATACATCATTGTGGTTGTCTAACTAGACTGCAACACCCTTTTAAATAGATATGGTGGGTGCACATGCTAGGATGAATTCCATTCATATCTGTGTAATCCCATGCAAATGCCTTTTTATACTTTTGTAATAGAATTTTGTTTTGCTCGAGAGTGAGGTTCAAGTTAAGATTCAGATTTTTACTTGGTTCTATTTCAACTGGGCTTCTGTTTATTTTTGGAGTGGTCTTCATATGTTCAAAGCTCAAATTCTCCACAACCTCTTCCTCCCCCAAGTTCTAAATAGAAGTGACAAAAAGAGGATTACTGATAAAACCATTTATAATATTGTCTTCTATTTCATCTATAAAGTATTGGGCTTTATCGAGGATAAGAAGTGGTTGGGAGTTATCTAATTCGGGTTCAAACTCATCCAACAAGGGGTTTCCTAGCTCCTTGCTTGGTTTTGAAGGGTGGTAAAGGATGAGGTTTTTCATAGCCAGTCCATCTGAAATTGTCATACAGGCTGACCTACAACCTATAAATACATCCATAGTGGCCAACTAGGGTCTCCCGATGATAAAGGGACGCCCCCCTAAATTTGATTTTGGTTGCAACGTAAGAAAATCCACTAGGTATTTCCAGGAATCCACTGCAATAACTACATATTCTAATACCCCTTATGACTTAACACAGAACCTATCCGCTAATTCAAGTACAGTAGGTGTTTACCTTAGCCCATGAAAACCTAGGATGGGAAAGACTTCTTTAGTCATTACAATTCTTTCTGCCCATAAATAATTAGTGTATTTGGGATTGGCATCTCATCAATGTAAACAGAGACTAAATGGCCAGTGATTAATTCTTCTAATTTCCCCATCACATGGATAGTAATAGGGTCTTTAGGCTTCCTTCTAGGTTTTTTAACACACAGGTCCCTTAATATTTTCACATAGATGGGAACATCCTTGATAGCCTACAATAGGGGAATCCTGACATGTAGATTTTTCAACTCTCTCAGAAAATTAGAGCTAAGATATAAAGTCATCCTAGTTTTTGATAGTCTTTGTGGATATGGGGGGCTCCTTAGATATTGTAATAGCTAGGTAAACTAATACATATGTACCAAAATTATTTGGGTTAGCTATTAGAGATGTAACAACATCACATTAACCTGTTGTAGTAGTCCTGTGCGATTTCGTAGGACCGCCCTTAGGAGATTCACATTCTTCCTCAGTGATCACAAGAGAGGCTTTTACTATATTTCCCAATCGTAGATGGATTTCATTACATTCAATAGGAGTCATGTACTAATATTGGAAGGAATCAAGAGATTCTAAAGCTTGGATTGCCTTATTGTTTGGGTTAGGATTTTTCTGTCACCGTGTAGCTGCACGTGTTGAGAGAGGTAACAACTGTAATTGATGTTGCATTGGCAATGCAAAAGGGATTGTACCTAAATAATTTATCTCCAATTTTGGGGCCAAGAATATGGCTAATATGGAGGGTATTTGAAAGGTGGATAGAGAGACCATTGGTTCCATGGTGATGAAAATTGAGTTGCAGGAGGTGAGGAATATTGACATGGAAATTGTTGTGCATTATATATATTATTCCATGGATTAAAAGAAAAATATTGAGTCATACTTGGTGTTCATGCCTACCATGACTTCTTAGACCCAATGAAGTAGAAAGACTAGGCTTACTCACTTGATTCTTTAAGCACTTCTCTTAGAGTCTGGGAAGCCAAATCAAAAATGATGGACAAGATGATGTTGTCAACTTTACAGTCCCTAAAGGAATTTTTATCCTTACATTTTGGGCAAAATAGAGTGAAATATTTCTCAGCTTCATCCTATGCCTTATTTACTTTTGTAGTTGTTAGTTGGGAAAATAAAGCATTGAGGAGGTTAGTTTTAATATTCTCAAGTAGGTTCCTGATGTCGGCTCTAGTCACACCTCCATTTGAAGATTTTTGTATTCGAATGGAGGCGTCTCGTGTCATGCTTCTTCCTCATGATGATCCTCTCGAGCATCTTAAGCAAAGTTTTATTATCTCATCAAATTATTCTTGAGATATGTCTCCCTTCCGTAGAAAATTCAATGTATCCAGGCAGTCATCTCTCATTCCTCATATGAATATAGTTTTCAGGATTTCCGGATCCAAATCACTATGTTTAGATCTACGTAGATTATAGAGGAATCACTCCACATGATCCTCCAATCTTTCTTCTTATTTTGTTGTCATCTTGAATATTTATTCCCTCAAGTGCTTGGTTCGACAATAGTCCTAATATTTTGACAAAAAGGTAGTTTCATCTCCCCCCATGTCCGCATAGTGGCAAAGCCCATGAACCATCTCAATGTTGCTCCCTGTAGAGTAGCAGGGAACAATTTCAGCTTCTAAGCATCTGAAGTGTAATCATATCTCCTTCACAAGACATCAAATTCAAACACATATGTATCAAGATCTTCTACAGTCATTCCTTGAAAACATGGAAGAGCTTATAAGGGGATGTTTTTCATGGGAGCTTCGCCCCTTATATCTCTTATTCAGAATCCAAAGGTAGTAATAGTGGAATCAGTCCTTCTATTATCATTTTTATTACTGTTATTTCCTTCCATTGTAGATTCCCATGTTTCTTGTTTTCATGAGTCCCCTCCTAAAGATGTTGATTTTATAGGTTACTCAGGGGCTGGTTGTTTCACAACAATGCCTGAATCTGGGTATATATAAGTAAAAGAGTGTTTTTCTAATTATTTCTATAAGTGCTCACCACTGGATCCACCTTAGCCTTTAGAACCAAAGTGTTGGCCACTATTTTCTCTTTGTTGTTCTCGAATTGAATCTACAGTATCAAGAGTGTATATACTAGTTTGAGGGTGACAAGGCCCTAAGACAAAGGAACCAGTTGCTTCTGACCTGAATGTGGGATTAATAGCTTTCATGGTCCTATTCTTCTTGTATCCCTCTATGAATTTGACTATTCTCTCTCTACTTTTGAAATTAATTCCTAAGTGAATGTTTTCCTCCCTAAATCGGTGCTTTTCTTATTCCATTTATAACCCATTTTTCCTGTAGCTTTATTGGATTTATTGTGTTTCATGTCTCTTCTGTCCATACACTCTACACATGGAACCTATGTGTAATTGTTTCACACTCTAAGTGCCTCATTCGTTACAATGATGATCCTGCTCAAGTATGTTAGAGCGATGCGCAGGTTATTACCTCTTGTCTTAACACCCAATATTTGTAAGACTGAGGACACTTATAAAAAGAAAAAAAAGAATCAAAAGTTAACACACCCTAAGTGTTCTAATGATTAGAACGGTGAGCCCACTCCATTATGTTAGAGTGATGCACAGGTTCTTACCTCTCATCTTATTTCCCAACACCTATGCACTAGAAACACTATACTATCAAAACACACTAGCTGACTGTATCATCAATTGCCTTCCCCAGCAATGGCGCCAAAATTTTGTGCTGGTTTAATCACTATTTAATTTGACTGAACCATAAGAATTTAATTGTCAACCAGGTAAGTATGTTTATTTCCAATGTTTCTGCACTGTTTGTGCTGATATGTAACATCCAGGGAAACAAATGGAAGAAAATGCCATTGAACACAATTGTAGAACTTAAAGCACTCATGCAAAACTAAAAAAGAATTTCTACAGGAATGGAATTCAGTCATCACATTTTGTGTTTTTTTCTCAAGAAGATGCATGTCACACATTATTAGTAGAACTGTATCATATGATTAAATATTATAGTTCTAACCAATCCTATGTAACAACACATAATGAATCTAAAAACAAAAGTGCATTTGTACTACAATTCATACAATAACATTAATAAATCACACTTAGGAATGATAATTTGTTAGGTCCCTATAATACTAGTGTACTCCCCCATTATTATTGCCATTGTAGCCCTTATTGTTACGGTTCTTCCCATGTTGTCCCCATATTGCTATTATTGTTCCCATAAAAGCGCACTATTATTATTGTTGTTCCCTTACGTTATTATTGTTATGTCAACTCTAATTACATTGTGACCCCTTTGACTCCTATATATAGAAAGGAGGTTTTTTCATTTTAATCATCCAAGGATTATTCATTTGTGTAATGTAATGGAGGTTTCCACCTTGAAGAGGCTCATTTTGAAGTCAATGGTCTATCTTTTCTATCTGCTTGTGAGCTGGTTGAATAACATTTGGTATCATAGCTTTAGATTCTAGGGTTTTGTTGCTTCAAACATGTTCTCATGGAATTTTCACTATAAATTTTATTTTATGAAGCTTCAGAAGCTAAAACAAAAGCCCACTTGAGATGAAATCTTGGTGAACATTGGTTTTGAATTTCAGATCTTGTCTCACTATATTTTTATAGATGATCCAAGGTACTTAGGGTTTTTGCAAGCTCCCGAATTCCATCTCAAATATGTGATCTTGGAAAAATCATCATAACTTTCTCTCTGAGAATCGAATTCAAATTGTGTAAAAAGTGACAGAAAGAAGATGGACTATAGTTTGTTGGGTATTGTTTTCAGGTTCGAAGGTCAAAACAGAGACAAGTGGAATTTTGTACAAGTTCACTCTATTGAAACAACAATTATTCATTTGTGTAATGTAAATGAGGTTTCCCCCTTGAAGACGTTGATTTTGAAGTAAATGGTCTATATTTTCTATCTTTTTGTGAGATGGTTGCATAACATTTGGTATTTGATCTTTGGACTCTAGGGTTTTGCTGCTTCAAACAGGTCCTCGTGGAATGTTCACTATAAATTTTATTCTACGAAGCTTCAGAAGCTCAAACAAAAATCCCCTTGAGATGAAATCTTGGTGAACATTTTTTCTGAATTTTAGATCTTGTCTCACTATATTTTTAGAGATATTATCCATCTCAAATATTTAACCTTAGAAAAATCATCATAACTTTCTCTCTCAACATTAGATTCAAATTTTGTAAAACGTTACAGAATGAGGACAAACTATAACTTGTTGGGTATCATTTTTAGGTTTGAAGGTCGAAACAGCGACATGTGGAACTTTGTACAAGTTGGCTCTACTGAACCAATCTGTAATCAGAGCATCGTGGGACACTTGGCATAACGCTTTCTTGGAGAATCCAATCTTGATCTCACTTGTGGGGTTGGAAAGTAGACTCATAGGGTTACCATAAGATGAAATTTGAGACCTTTTAGATTCGACATTATAAAGAAACAAAAGATTCAATATCCAGCTCCTACAAATAAAAAAACAGCAATGTGTATTTTCCTAAAATTTGCATTAGTTTTGTTTGAAAAAATGATTTGAAGGGATTCAAAGGGCATAGTGAAGCATAATACTCATTAATTGATGCCCGAAGAAATAAAATAGAAACACCTAGTAAGAAACCTGAAAGTTCTATTCTCGTGCATGAAGAACAAGAAGAAATGCAACATTATATATCAAAATTATGAGACCAAGTGCAACAATTTTCATTCTCACAAATAGTAACCTGTTGTGGCCAACAACAACCCCCCCCCCTCCTTTTTTATTTAGTATTAGTAATAAACTAAATAAATGGGGACCCTTCTAAAAAAATAAAAACTAGCACTTATAATTCCTTTGAATAAAACACACTATCATAAACTTAGGAAAACATTCACAAAATCCAAAAAATTTAAGTTTTATGATAAGTTTCGAATAAAATCATTCTCTTAACAATAAAACATCGCATCGCAAAAGGTAATAAAGGAAATCATATAAGCAAACTTTCAAAATTGCGACAACGTGATGCGAGATTGCATGCCTTAAAGACTCATCACACATCACAGATTTTATATGCCACAAATATCACCTAATATAAAATATCTTGATCCTGCGATATTGGATAAAACATCTCGCAAATCGCATCTCGCTATCACATAAGGAAATAAATGATTACTAACAAAAAAGGATTAACGATATTGCGATCTACGATATTGTGAAGCAACTCACAAAATCGTTTTCTCACAGATCGGCAGGCTCATTCTTCAATGAAATATTTCTCGTAATCCGATTCCAAATTATGGGCATTAATGTCAATTTAATGGTTTATTGATGGTCATTTATGAGATAAGATTTAGATATGATCGAAAGGTTATTTCACATAGGCCGATATATTTGATATGATTTCAGAATTAAGAGCTTTCTCGTCACCTTATCCCTTATCATTATTCTTTCTTTACTTATAAACTTGCAGGAATGGTAAGCAGAATAATATACGCAGAAGTGTTCAGAGCGTAATGGGAAAGAAGGGAAAAGCTTCAGTTGTTGAGGACAAGGAGATGATGCCCTTATTCACAGACCCCACCTGTACCATAGATGCCAGCATATCCACTTGGGAAGGCATGTACAGTCTGCTCAATGAAGAAAACCCCATATTTATGGAAGTTAAAGCAACAACAGACTCACGCGGGTTATCTGAAGCATCGACTACTGAACTTGCGTGTTCATTCCTGCACCGAATAGCAGCAAGGCCTAATTTACTTCCATATGTAGACATGGTTAAGTGGGGATTGGACAATGCTGATATAACAGACAGAAAATTCAAGTCACGAAGCCAGGAGCTCATTGGGTCATTCACCCCACAGGATTTAAGGCTGATGTATCATTTACGAGAGCCGCAGGCAAGCTAGAACAAATAGTTCGTAGAGAAGTTCGCTGAAGAAAATAAATATTTGGCAGAGAGCACCAAGAACTAGCCAGCAAGGGAAGAGCCATTAAAAAAGGACAAACATGGTATGTATAGTACTGGTTCCCTCTCCTCCCTGTATTTTTTTGCTGTTGCTATGTTATGTAGACTATTTGGAAGGCCTGACATCAACAAGTTTTCATCTGAGTGGCTACCCCTATTAGATGTGGCCACTAATGCCACTATTATGGTTTGGGCTCAGATATTGTCTGATAATTTAGCTTCGTCTATTTGGAACTACCAGTCTAAAAGAACTACCTCTTAGAGGATTCATCCTCCTTTCCTTTCAGCTACTTATGTTATGGATGCAATCTGTTTTGTTTCTAGATTTCCTTTAATGGGTTGGAAGTGGACTGTATAGAATCCCTTGCATATTCACATTTACCATAAAGAATTGTGGGATTCCAAGTTTATCTCGTATTTTTACAGAATTTGTCATGGAGTTATGTTACCTCTTCACAGAATGTTGTATAGTAAGGAAACCCCAGGATTTTCCCCCGAAGCGGAAGTTGATATTCTCCTAGTTGGAAGATGGTCTGGGGAAGAGTTTTTTACTTATGTCAAAGTATTTGGAAGCATTTCTTCCCCCCATGTGTTACCCTTGTATGTACCTAATAAGTTGTTGGCTGGAGAAATTGCCTACTAGATCTGTGGGGTGGGAGGAATGAGCAAAGAATTGAAAGGCAAGAAGAAGGCCATCTAGCCGCAATTTCCTATGGCCTGTGGGGCCTTTTCACTGTTCGATTTAGGACATGCATTCAAAGAAGTAAACAACATGATGATTCTACAACTGTTTAAATTTTTCAGGGAGACAATTCAAACCCTATGATATCATTAAACATTTACTACGACTGTCAAGATAAGGGTATTTTCTAAACAAAATTATCTCTTTGATGATATCTTCCAGTAGAAGAGTACACTGAAAGACGTTCTACATATGGCTCAATTTCAATTTCCCCCAGCAAAATTTTGAGAATTCAAACTATATAGAGAAAGAAGATTAGAAAACATCCCCTTGGATAAGTTGCACTTAGAGCCAGTAATGGAGCCAACTCCTAGTGTCAGTTTAAGTGGAAGCTAAGATACAGACAAGTCCAGGTATAAGTCTAGGGCAACCCAATCTGAAGAGTGCCTAGAACAACAGGTCTTGACGACACCACAGGTAAAAATTCCCCCTCCCCTCATCCAACCACCAAATCCAGTGAGAACTGAGCTAGGTAAGGAGTGGGAAACATTTAATGAATTCATTAGTACTGAGGAGTATAACATGAAGAAACCTGAGAGTACAGTGTAGACAATGACAGATATGATCATGGAAACAGTCAGCAATGCTCCAGAAACAGAGCATATTCCAATAACCTGATCATCTGAGATCATGCTGAAGATAGAGGAGATTCCTCCTCTAGATGTATTTTATAGTCCATATCATAAGGTAGTGGTAAGAAGACAAAGAAAGAAATGGAAATTGGACAATGTGCTCTCACCTGAGGCAGAGCAACTAGATGTCCTTTAGCGAGACCCTACCATTGACCCTACTGAAAAGTTGACTAAGTTATCCCAGATCGCAGGAGCCTGTGCTTCTTCTACTATCGATAAAGCATCTGAGGTTCAGCTATTACTTAAGGATAGAGAGGAACAAATCCAAGTTTTGAAGCAACAGCTACAACAGGCCAGTGCCAGCCAAGAAGCAAAAGAGAAATTAGAAAAATTACAACAGGATTTTCAACAGATGCAGCTGGGGTATCAGAGAAATTTGGTCAAAAAAGAAAATCAATTATAGGCTATGCTAGAATTTCATAAAGACGACCCCAAAATCACAGAATTTGTCTCAAAATCCCTTGCCTTAAATGACTAACTTTTAAAACAGCTAGAGGCACTATGCCAAAGAATATCGCAATGGAATTCCCATTGCGAGATGAGCGATAAAATTACAAGTCAAGTCGTGGATTTGCAACATGACTATGATTTAATTGATAAAAGAATTTCTGATTATTTGATTTTGCAAGAATAAAAGGAAGGGAAGGAAGTAGGATTGTTCAAAATCAATGAAGCCCACAAAGAAATGTTGCTCCTCAAGTGGGATGCACAAATTAAAAAGGTAGAACAAACAGTGAAAGAAGCAATGACAGTGGCAAACAATGTCATCAACTGTGTCAATGAAAATCTACATAGATTAAACTTGATATGATAAACTACTCTAGGATTTCTCCCAAAGGCACAACAATTGAAAACAAACTAGAAATAGAAGGCTGAGGAAAAGGCAGAGTCCATCAAGAACTTAACCGAGTTGAATTGTGACACTTACTCGCAGTACTTGGTTAAACCACACAATCAATGCATGACTCTCAAGTGCCTTACAAATTCTTCCAAGAAGATAGTGCCAATTCTATTTTCGCAGGGCAACTAAAATTAGAGGTCGGCCAACCGACGCTCCTCAAGCCGATGCTGAATGCTTGCGATCTCAAAGAACAGATACATAGATAGTTAATTTCCAGATACAATTTTAGTTTTATTTTTTATTTATTTTTGTCTTTGATGAGGATGGTCATTTAAACCTCCTCCTATATTTTTGTAATAAACTATTTTTAGTATTTAGTTAGTAGTATTTAAACCCCTCTCATGCATTTAGAGAAGGGTCCTGAAATTTGTCAAAATCATTTCCTCAAAACATGCACTTCTGCACCCTTGGAGGAGGTTTTGATGAATGAATGGAATGAGATTTATTGATATCTGTGTTTAATGTCTGCTACTGAAATTCACTTCTATACTCTTAGTAGATATTGAATTAGAAGGAGATAAATCTATGTTGCTGAAGCTCATGAGTAGAACTTGTCATCAATGGTACTTTTATCTCTTAACGATGTCTACTTATGTGTCAAAGTAATATTTTATATTTAGTTATTTATATATGAAGGCTTGAAAATTTGAGTTATCATTTGGCGCTTTTGTACGGTGGTGACTATTCTATTTGTGCTTTAATGTATGAATGACTTATGATGCGTTACGCTTGTCACAATTGTTTCGGCTAATTTATTATACGAAACAATTAATTTTTAACAAATTCTTTTCTAGTAGCAATTGAATGATCTTTATTATCAATTTATGTTAGAAATTATTTTAGATCACATAAGTGAAGAGTTAAATCCCCGGTTAGTTTTAGAATTAGATATTTCTGTTCATTAGAAGAAAATTGCATGTTTTAAATTAGACTTAGATTAAAAGCATTTTACTTAGAAATCTTTAGGAAAGGAAATATCTATTCTCATTATCACACACAAATTGGGAAACTGGTCCCATTATCCCTAGTCATACCCACCATCCTAAATGGAAAAGGAGTTGTTTTTAAGGTCCGGACAAGGTGGGTATCCCCCTTGTTGTATACCTGATTTTCGAGGCTTCAACGTAACCAAAAATGAAATGAAAGCTAATATGGATGGTTTGAATAATAGCTTAAAATCGGACATGGAAGGATTGAATAATGGCTTGAAAGATAGTATGGATGATATGACATATAATATGGAAGATTTTAAGAATGGATTGGAAGCAAACATGGAAGGCTTCAAGGAAGGTTTGACAAGGTTGCTACAACAACTGCTTCATAATGGAAAAAAGGTATTAAATGAAAGTCATGATGAGAACAAAATAAATGGTAATCATGATTTCATAGACTCTAAAATTGGATTGCAGACCCACCATGTCCCAAATATGTATATGAGGCAATTTGATGGCAAGGATCCCATAGCATGGATTCTACAGATGGAGAAATATTGTGATCTCCATATTGTGCAAAACACAAAAAAGGCATTAATTGAAACTTCATATTTGAAACCCAATCAGTTTGTATGGTATATATGGCTTTTCTCTCTTAAAAAAATTGTCACTTGGTCAATTTTTACAGAGGAAATGATGGCACATTATGAGGATACAAAGAGAAGCACCTTATTTTTTCAATTGATAAATCTCAAACAAAAGGGTTCAATGGTGGAGCACATTGAGGACTTCCAAAAATTGAATATAACAGTAATAATATTCCAGAGGAGCATAGGATTGATGTGTTCATAGGGACCTTAAAGTATAACATCTAACATGAGCTTTTCCCTTGGGAACATGGTTCATTGGAAATGACATTTAGGTTGGCAAGAAAAATTATGGCAACAAGGAAGCCTACCACTCACAACTATAAAGATGTAAATGTTGTTTCCCCTAGACTTCCACAACCTACAAGGTTGACAACACAACAATTGGAAGAAAAAAGAACAAAATGGATTTGTTATAGTTGTGATAGAAAATACAATAAAGGTCATAAGTGTGCTAAGAAGAAATTATTTTACATAGATTGTGAAAAGGAGGAAGAAAAGGAACAAGAAATGTCGAAAGAAGAGGATATACACTAGGAAACAACCCTAGAGAAAGAAGAAATGAATCCAACCATATCTTGTAATGCATTGGTAGGAATCACCACTCCTCAAACTCTCAAGATAGAAGGACATATCAAGAAGAAAAAGGTAATAGTGTTGATAGATTCGGTAGTACCCATAATTTTATTCATTGTAAGATAGCCAAGGAATTGAATTTCTTCCTATATATAGCACCAAAGTGTCTGGAAAGTTCCATAATATCAAGTTATCCATGGGAAAATATGTTATGCAAGTAACTCACAAAATAGCAGAAAGAAATAGATCAACTGCTTCAAAAGTAGCCTCTTTGAGGGTGCAACCTCCTTTAAATTTAAAAAAGGAACAATTCTTCGATGATACAAATGACAAGACCTCTTTTCTGTACATAGGAGTCTAAGGGCTCAAAAATAATCAGAGCCGATATAAAAATAATAATGTAAGGGCATAACAATAACAATAGTGGGCTTCTATGGGCATAATAATAACGATATGGGGACAACATGGGCACAACAATACAAATAAGGGATACAATGGTAATAATAATAGGGGAATACACTATTATTATAGGGACCAAACATGCCCTTGTCCTTCAAAAATGTGTTTTCCTCAATGCTTGAGTAGTTCCAGATGCTTTTGTATAAAATTCTCATCCTCCGATGTGGAATTTTCAGTGGGTAAGTTCTTCCACTTGATGAGATACTCTGAAATTAATCGATTTTATAGTTATTGATTTCTCGTTTCTATGATTCCTTGAGGTTCCAATATGACTTTTCCTTCATGGAAAAGTCCTAGAAATATTGTTTGAACTAGGAGCTTGTCACCTATAACCTTCTTTAAGCATGAAACATGGAAAACTATGTGCACGCGGGAAGATGCAAGAAGTTCCAATTTGTATGCCATAGTACCAATCTTTTGCAACACCTTGTACGAACCATACTACTTTCGTGATAATTTATTATCCTTCTTAGATTTCTTGAGGGACATTTGTTTATATGGTTGTAGTCGTAGAAATATTAAGTCACCTACATAAAAAAAAAAAAAAATCGTTGTGATGTTGATCTGTCTATTGTTTCATTCTATTATGTGACAAAGTGAGGTTATCCTTTAAGCATTGGATAACTTTTTGTTGATTCTCAATGTGATATTCCACTACTTGAACCTTAGAATTTTGTATTAAATATAATATGATGGATAGTGGATGGTATCCATAAAGTGCCATAAATGGGGTAATTTTTGTTGCAGTATGGAAGGAAGTGTTATACCACCATTCTACCAGAGGCAACCTTTTGACCCATTATGCATGTTTCTCAGATAAAAAGCAACAAAGATATCCTTCCAAACATTTGTTCACTATATTAATTTTCCCATTAGATTAAGGATGATAAGATGAGCTATGAGCTAACTAAGTACCCATACAGGAAAATGATTATGTCCAAAAATTTCCAGTGAAAATAGGATAGTTGTCACTTACAATAATGTTTGGATTTCCATGTAGCTTTTGAATTGTCTCCATAAATAAAGTATAAATTGCATTGGTTTTAAATGGATGCGATAATGCACAAAAATGTGCATACTTGGTAAGTATATCAACTACCACCATGATAACAGTCTTTCCTTTGGACTTGGGTAAACCTATGATAAAATCTATTGAAACTTCATTGTTTTGGGCAAATTTAGTGTTTCTTCAAACGACTAACCCCTAGACCTAGTAGCTAGTCTAGAACATCATCCAAAGTAATTCCATTGATTTTCCTATAGCTAATAGATGAAAGAAAGAGGAACAAAAGAACCAACATGTATCTCTCACTCGATCCCTCTTCCCTTTGACCGATTTTGCCACTCCCTTCCATACTTAACTTGCTTGGAAGGTACCTCCACACAAGCCGAGACAAAAAACCATCAAAGCATACATATCGATCTATTAAGTGAACATATTATAGAATCGAAAGTACAATATACATCATATAAAAACATGAATGGGAAAAAGCATAGAACTCTTTATTGATAATGGAAAGATTACAACACTTCAAGCCATGTTTGATTCAACGTCTTCCTTCCAGTTTCAAACCCTTCTCTCCTCATGAAGCAACAATTTGACATGATAACATTACTCTCTTTACAAAACTCATTCAAACAACATTTCCTTAGCTCAAGAAATTCCAACCTTTGAATGCTTGGTCAATTTATAGCTGAATGGAGGAGGTTAAGCCATTAATGGCCATCATGAATGCTATGCTAAAATTGGGAAGTGGTTCCATGCAGGAAGGGGTAATGGATTAAGGTTCATTCATCCTCTTCCTCATCCAAAAGTGAGCTCAAGCTGTCTGGAAACTTCCAGAAGCATCCATTGGATGAGGAATCCAATGAACTCATTTCAAAATTTTGATGAATCGTCCTCATCGCAGGTGAAACAAAGGCTAAGTGTTGCGGAGGTAAATCCCCTCTGCGGACAGAGGCGATCCCACTAGCCCCACAGGGGTCTAGCAACAATCATACACGCTGCATGCAAGTTCCTAATTGCACAATTTAAAAGTCGATCAAAAAGACCAACCTGAGATCCAACGCTATTTGCTGTGGGAGAAGTGTCGCTCCTGTCCTTTAGCTTTGGCTGGTCACTATCCTTGCGCTCCACGCATGGACACCTGCACAAATGAAGAACAACCCAAAACAAGCGTAAAATCCAATATCATACAATTATATATCAGTCAAGCAGGATATAATTCAAATATTACCAGAAGAACATGTGAATGGAACCATAATAACAGTCGCTTATCATTCAATAGAAAAAAGAGAGAAGAATTACAACCAATTAAGGCTTGACGCTGCAAATCTCCTCCAACTGGGTCAACAGTCTAACATGTCTTGCAAAGTCACTTTCTCTCTCAACAATCCGGCAGCATAACCTCTCTTTCAGCTCTTACTATCATAAGCACTTTCTTGAAAAACTCTCTAGCTCATACTATCACTATCACTAGCCTGTTCAATGTGGGGAGACAGGCATTTGTAGATGGAGGAGAAGAGATATGCGTTGTATGTGGACACCTTCTGAGATTTTGGCATTGTCCCAAAATAACCATTGAGCTGGGTTGTCTTGGATAGAAAAAGACGACACCCGACTGCTTTTATGGGATTTTTCCTTCAGGGAACTGGGTGAGTCATGGAGGAAAAAACATTCCAGTGCGCGCTGGCCAAAAATCAT